>OY759261.1:64709916-65014916 GCA_963662155.1 Lamellibrachia columna
TCTGGGGGTTAACCACTAAGCCGTAATCTGCGAGCCTGCTGAATAGTTGACGCAGATGGATGCGGTGTTCGTCGGCTGACGCGCTCGCGACCAGTATGTCATCTAGATAGACATATGCAAAAGGAAAATCTCTAAACACATGGTCCATAAACCGCTGAAATGTCTGTGCCGCATTCTTTAGCCCAAATGGCATACGCGTATATTCAAAGAGCCCGAAAGGTGTTATGATGGCAGTCTTCGCGATGTCTGTTGCACTCATGGGTACTTGATTGTAAGCACGTACTAAATCGATTTTGGAGAATATGCTTTTTCCTTCCAAGTGGCCAGCAAAATCCTGCATGTGAGGTATCGGATAGCGGTCGTCCTCAGAGACTGCGTTCAGAGCTCGGTAATCTCCGCAAGCTCGCCACCCGCCAGATGGCTTCGCTACCATATGCAGAGGTGACGACCACGGTGAATTCGAAGGGCGAATTATGTCCATCTCCAGAAGTTTCCGGAACTCATCCTTCGCTACTACTAGCTTGTCGGGAGAAAGTCGACGCGCGCGAGCAAACACCGGTCGACTACCACGTGTGTCGATGTGATGCTCCACTTTTCCTTGTAGGCGACATTTCTTGATGCATGGTGTCGTTACCTCGTGGAATTCATCCAATATGTCCGCATATCGATCCGTCTGAACCAACACACACAGCTTAGATACGGCCGAACGCCTATATGAGGCCGGAACGGTGAGAAATGTCTCAGCATCCATTAACCGTTTGCGCCCGACGTCTACCAAAAGTCAAAAATGTCTTAAGAAATCGGCGCCTATGATTGGCTTAGAGACTTCCGCGATGAGGAATGTCCACGTAAACGCTTTAGCCAACCCGAGATCCACTTGCATCGATCGCTCGCCAAAAGTGCAGATGGATGATCCGTTTGCTGCCTGTAGTTGTATATCGACTGAAGGATTTCGACGGTCCTCAGCACTAGGCGTTAAACGCTGATCTCAGCTCCAGTATCGATGAGATATCTCAACTTCGATACAGGATCGGCAATGGTAAGCAAGCGACTAGTAGATGTGCGCAGGTCGGTGGTCGCTGCTAACGACCTGCACGGCCGTTTCCCGCTTGACGGCAGCCCTCAGAACATTTGTTGGCGTTCGCGCCCCATACCAAATGGTACCAGCATAGCCCATCAGCATTGAGGCCGCGGTACATCCTCGAGCGACGACTAGCAACGGTCTCCGAACGGGAGCCACCACGCGCACGACGATTGCCGGCATACGGAGTCGATCTCTTCAGCTCCGCCACTTCCGCAGATATCATGTCGTTACTCGTCGTAAGTCTTGCCAGTAACTGATGAAGAGAAGCCAGCGTAACGACGTCGTCTTCCCGTGATGCCTCCGCTTGAGTGACCGAGAAGCTGGGTGACGTCGCCTGCATCGCCGGTACGCTGGCTAGCCGGTCTGCCATCTGCGCCAACTGTTCAACGGTAAATAGGTCGGCTTGTGACCTGATTATCAGTTGCGTCTGCGCCGGTAACCGCCGTACAAATTCTTCTTTTGCGATTTCGTCACCCTCGATTGACCGGCCAAGTATACGCTCCATGAGACGTAACAAGTCGGAGGGACGTTGGTCGGTGATCGGGCCTAGCTTGCGTAGTCGCTGTATGCGCTCGGCCGTGCTCGGTGTACGTCGCTCGACATACGCCTGTTTCAGATCATCGTAGCATGTAGGCGACGGCCCTCTCTCCATTAGGTCCATGACCACATCAGACTGCTCGGCCGTCATGACATTTATGCAGTGGTCAAACATGGTCTGCTGCGCTGTTATCCTATGCAACCGGAACTTCGCCTCGCAGTGTAGAAACCACTTTCGCGGATTGTCCGGCCATAGCGCTGGCAGCTTTACCGCCACTGCGTTGATTTCCATGCCTAGCGGTGGATAGGCGGGCATTTCCATTGAAATTCCGGCAGCGGCGAGCAGTTCGCTACTAGCGGCTATCGTTTGTTGCGCGGACAATAGATCGGCCCGTGCACGCTGCACTTGCTGCGCTGTAGGCGGCTCCATTGTAGGTCAGCGCACGGCGTGGTTGGCTTTATAACTGCGAATTACGACGGTAACTTCGCGTGTCAATGCTTCCTAACACCAGTATAATGGCGTATATATTGTTGCAAACATCACGTCAGGGTCACCACTATAGAGGTTTGTCTCACTCACTTTATGCACCACAACTTTGTGTTAGGATTTACATAATACGCGTGTCTTTATTTCATCAGCTCGATCACAACCACAACTCTCATCTGCCCACGCGAGACTCTATAACTTTACATAATAATCAAGGCGGCCTACAATGTGATAGTTTGTGGGAAGGTTTAATAAAATCAAAGTAGCGTAGCAAATTGCTCAATCAAGCCAGCATGTCGAAGTAGATAATAGCTACATTTGATTGTTCGCGAAATGATTCTGAAACGAGGCAAGTGAAAAATCAAATTGATGATGCAGCTCGCGATATTGAAGGTAGCGCATTTGACCAAACTGTTGTAAACACCATACCACCACCTACTACTAGGAACTGTGGGAATAAAGATGAAGAAATACGCAGACTCAGCAAATAGACCACAACAACAGAACAACGTTCACAAGCTAAAGTCAAGAGAAATATAACTCGAGTTCAACTATGCTGTGAGAAACAGGTTTGAAGCTCTAAAAGATAACAAACAGAGGACTATATAGACACAATCTGGGCCACACTACAAGAAACCTGTAAAGAAGCGTGCAAAGAAGTCTTAGACAGAAGAGGAGCAAACGTAAGGTGTGGCTATCAACAGCAACGTGGACGCTGATCAAAGAAAGGAAACAAATGAAACAAATGGTCAATCGATGCGAGACAGTAGAAGAGAAACAAGAACACCAAACAAAATACTGGCAACTAAACAAAGCAGTCAAGAAGAGCGCAAGAAAGACAAACAAAACTACATCAATAACCTAGCAACACAAGCTGAAATGACAGCGCACAGAAGAGATATGAAGGAATCCTACGATATAACAAGAACACTAGCGGGAAAAGAAGAAATCTTTCAAAACCAGTGAAAGACAAGTAAGGAAGAACCGTAAACAAGGAAGCAAAGAAAATATCAAAATTGGAAAAAAAACCTTCAAACAAATCCTCAACAAAGACCCACCAGCTGAAAGACCAGACCTACCAATAGCAGAAATGTTATTAAGTGTTATCACAAATCCACCTTCGAAGGGTGAAATAAGTAGAGCACTGAAGTTGTTAAAGGACGGAAAGACGCCATGACCAGACGGCATGCCACCAGAGGCTCTGAAAGCAGACCCAATAACAACAACATACGTGTTACACCATCTATTCCTGAAGATCTGGGAACAAGAGAAAGTCCCAACAGAATGAAAAACAAATTGTACCTTGTAAAAGAGCCAAGAAGAAATATGGAGGAGGACAGACCAACACACCATAAGGAGAGAGATTACAAGAAGAAATCGGATATGGATAGGACACACCCATCGAAAACAAACCAACAATGTTACGAGACAGGCCTTAGTCTGGAATCCACAAGGGAAAAAAACAGGCACACCGAAAACTACTTGTATTAGATCAATAGCCGAGGAAGTAAAGAAACATGGAACCACCTAGATAGAAATGAAGAAAGCAGCAAATAACAGAGTGCGTTGGAAAATAGTCGATTCGGCCCTATGCTCTACCTTGAGTGAAGAGGATTACGTGTCACCAAGCTCATTTTAAGAAGGGATCGAGGAACAAGCTAGAAAATTACAGACCAGTGAGTTTAAGTTGTATGTAAATTACTCGAAACATGTATTAGAGACCACATTGTGGAATTCCTTGTAAAACATAAATTAATAAATACATCTCAACATGGGTTCCTAAAAGCAAGGTCATGTCTATCCAATCTCTTTTGAAGAAATTACAAAGTGGGTAGATGACTGGTCACCAGTGGATGTTGCCTAGTTAGATTTTCAGAAAGCTTTCGATAAAATGCCACATCAAAGATTGTTACTTAAACTAAAAGCCCATGGTAATGATGAAATCAAATGGATAGAAAAGTGGTTTACACATAGAAAACAGAGAATAATAGTAGATGGTGAGATTTCAAACTGGAAATCGGTTTTGAGTGGGGTACCATAGGGATCAGTATTAGGCCCCTTACTGTTTTTAATATATATAAATGATTTGGAAGATGACATATCGAGCAAAGTACTCAAATTTGCAGATGACACAAAAGTGATCAGAAAGGTTACTAATGATACAGATAAACAAAGTTTACAGGATGATCTAGATAAATTAGTTAAATGGTCAGAAAAATGGCAAATGTTATTAAATTTTGGGAAGTGTAAATGTATACACATAGGACATGGAAACATGGACGAAGAATATAAAATGGGGGATGCTGTAATAGGTAGAACCACACAAGAAAATGAATTAGTAGTAACATTTAGTGCTGACATGAAAGTTTCAGAGCAATGTGGTATTGCTGCTTCGAAAGGAAATCAAATTCTAGGGCTAATTATGAGAACTATCATGTATAAGTGGAAACAGCTAATTGTACCCTTGTACAAAGCAATACTTAGACCACATTTGGAATATTGTATTCAAGCATGGAGGCCGTATCGTAAAAATGACATAGACAAGCTAGAAAGAACACAACGAAGAGCAACTAAAATGATTCCAGAATTGAGAGACCTTAGTTACGAAAATCGCTTATTACAATGTGGTTTGACAACACTAGAGACCATGAGATTAAGAGGAGACCAAATAGAAGTGTTTAAAATAGTGAACGGTTATGAGGATGTTGATAGGAATATGTTCTTCAAACTTAAAGAAGGCAGTAAAACCAGAGGACACAAAGCAACATTAGTTAAGGAGCAGTGTAGGTTGGACATAAGAAAGTACTCTTTCTCACAGAGAGTGATAAATTAATGGAACAATCTGCTAAATGATTGTATTAATGCTAGTAGTGTGAATATGATTAAAAATAGAATTGACAGATATTTGAAAAGGGCGGGCCATACATAAATGAGAAAATTGTTGGACTCTCGATACGCCAATGGCTTCCTTGTCCACCTGCCATCTGGAACTAGTTGTTTGGGGTGGCACTCTGGTTAAATCTTGATATTGTTACGGCAACACAAAACTAAAAGTGGAGCGTCGACATATTGAGTTAGTTAATTGTGGTTTGTTTAGGTATTGAACATATTTCCGGCCGTATTCCCCCATAATTATAGTAACACGTTATGTAACAGTTGATAATTAAAAAATAATTAGAGAACTCTCCACTTGAAAAGCCGTATTGTATCGAATACTTCAGAAACATTGGCAGTATACTTTATAATACCGTCCACTATTATACTACTTATGATGGTTATAATTGACCAAACCAAAGCACAAGTGTATTCGATCGTGGGTATTTGAGTACAGCTTATTGAATCTGACTAATTGGAATATTAATTGATGCATTAGTAAACACAACGGGGATTAGTGTTGTGACATGATTGTCAGCTGTCTAGTGTGTCTGACTAATAATAACACAGAACACTCCTTCCAGTTCACGATGTACTTCCTGCAATTTGTGTACTGCAATGCATACTAGGTAGATCGCAAATCCAGAAAACCCGTAACAACAATCGACGCATCGTTGTAACGTTCCAGTTGATTCGCTGGTGTGACGGCGGGTCACGTGTAACCGGAGTGACTTTATACAAGCTTTTTACAAAATGGTTGGATTGGCTGTGGGCCTGAACCTCAGGAAACCCAGGACCTCGTAGTTACGATTTAGCAATGGGGACACAAGTCTTGGGTTTTATACAAAGGTGCCTACCAATGTTTACAACGGGCCCCCAACGATACGCTGCCCGCTATCGCATTACACACATCAACACATTTGGAATTAAAACAGAGAGAGCAAACAATAACACATTTACTTCTATCATTTATTAAAGCAACATTGAAATGTGACAATAGTAATACCAGTGGTTTATATTACAATGACATTTGTACATTTAACGTGTTTGGTGTGCACAACTTGGCGGCTGGAAATGCATTATATCGTCAACTATCGCCTCGAAATGAAAATCACAAGTGTCCCCTATGCTACGACTGAAAACAACAAGCTCCAGGTGACAAGAGGACAAGGAAGCTATTGGCATATTGAGAGTCTAACAATTTGTCAGCTTTGAATCAGATCAAATATATACAACTATACTAGCATTTACACCATCACTAGATGATTTGTTCCATTCATTTATCGTCTTTTGTGAGACTTACTAAAATATGAGAACTACACAATATATTTTGACTGATATAAGTGATCGACATTGGACAGACCTTTATCATTATACATAATAAACATCATACTAACTAAGCGATATTCTGTCTGACAGAATAGATAGTAACAATTCGAAACATGAACTAGTTAACCTATATATATATATATATATATATATATATATATATATATATATATATATATATATATATATATATATATATATATATATATATATATATATATATATATATATATATATATATCACGGTTTCAGGCGGTCTTTCCTTCGCTAACAATACGTTAGCTGCCTGCGTACCGAAACATACCAAAGCAACTGTTTATGTACGTGATAATATACGTTTTGACAAAAAAATTGTTTTTCAAAAATGGTAGCGTAAATCGTATGAAACTTTTCTAACTATTTATCGTAAGTTCTCTGTGATCAGCCAAATGTCCAGGTGTTAGAACTGTGGATTGACTGGGAAAGATCGGGTGCCTAATTTGTTGGGTGGAGAGGCCATCTTTAACTTCACCACAACCCACCCCATCCCAATAATATTCAATAGCTTCCGACGTCCATGATAATATTATTTAACAGCCAATCCTGCCAAATTAATTTGTTATGTTAATGTCACACACAAGGGATGTTTCTGAATATATTATTTAAATGAGTATAGTTATGCATATAAACGACCTGCACTGCTTGCATCAGAAGGTTGTATTTCGTTGAAGAAACGCTATCCACAGTTACTACTGAATATTTCTCGTGTCTCAGTCTGACACCTCTAGAGGTATGTGGCGCACAATGACTCCGTTCGAAGTTCACTTGCTAAATGCCGCGTTTTACAAAGTTTCAAGGGACTAATAGTATGTACGGCAGGATGTTTAGTATGTGAACGTTATATAAAGTTGCAAGGGACTAATAGTATCAACGGCAGGATGTTTAGTATGTGAACGTTTTATAAAATTGCAAGGGACTAATAGTATGTACGGCAGGATGTTTAGTATGTGAACGTTTTGTAAAGTTGCAAGGGACTAATAGTATGTACGGAAGGATGTTTAGTATGTGAACGTTATATAAAGTTGCAAGGGACTAATAGTATGTACAGCAGGATGTTTAGTATGTAAACGTTCTATAAAGTTGCAAGGGACTAATAGTATGTACGGCAGGATGTTTAGTATGTGAACGTTTTATAAAGTTGCAAGGGACTAATAGTATGTACGGCAGGATGTTTAGTATGTGAACGTTATATAAAGTTGCAAGGGACTAATAGTATCTACAGCTGGATGTTTAGTATGTGAACGTTATACAAAGTTGCAAGGGACTAATAGTATGTACAGCAGGATGTTTAGTATGTGAACGTTTTATAAAGTTGCAAGGGACTAATACTATGTACAGGAGGATGTTTAGTATGTGAACGTTTCGTTGTATGAGTATGTGGGTTTCCCCGTACAGTAATTGTGTGATGGTAAATGTACACATGTTAACAAAAATGATATTAATTAAAATGGTGAACTTATATTTTTACTGTATTTATACAGTCTGTATGCACAAGACATTTGGCAACAACTGCTCTCGGAGGATGGCAATGTTAAAGTGACACTGCCTTCGGGTGTCCTTTACCTATGTTTTTTTAGGGTTTACTCACTTGTTCACAATGTTAAAGTGACACTGCCTTCGGGTGTCCTTTCCCGATGTTTTGTTATGGTTTACTCACTTGTTCACAATGTTAAAGTCACACCGCCTTCGGGTGTCCTTTCCCGATGTTTTGTTAGGGTTTACTCACTTGTTCACAATGTTAAAGTCACACCGCCTTCGGGTGTCCTTTCCAGATGTTTTGTTAGGGTTTACTAACTTGTTCACAATGTTAAAGTCACACAGCCTTCGGGGGTCCATTTCCGATGTTTTGTTAGGGTTTACTCACTTGTTCACAAAGGCTAATGAGCTAGATCTAGATGAGCATAATGTAGATAAATGGTGAAGAGAAACTTGTGTAATAACTTTGTGTGATGGAATAATATTAGGCACTAAGATACTGAATAATAATATCAACGTTGTTGTTGGTGACTGTGTCGAATTTGTTGGCTTACCGTTAACAGTAATCACAAACATGAGAGAACTGAGTCGAACGGACGGCGTATTGCTCCTGCTCTGCTTCGAAGCGGTCGCCGGGACTTTTGCACGTACGTAATTCAATATTTGCAACATAAAATGTTGTCTTCGTAAAATACAAAACAAAAACAAAGCAAATTTAAAACACTGAAACGGCGCAGTAAGTGCGGCCACATCTTGGATGGGAAAACGTAATTTGGTGTTGTTATTTTACATAATTTACCAGTAGGGGAGACAGGGGCTGTATGCAGGGGCAAGTTGTTACAGAGGCGTTTTAAGAAAACATAGCACACATATAGAGATACCATCAACATCAGTTGGTTGGACGTCCACCAGCAGACACAATGTCCAAACATCGGGAGTTACGAAGACGAAATTAACGATGTGTGGACAAAAATGACTTTTTGAAGACCTAAAACTATTTGAGTATGCCCACATAATATCATCTCAGACAGCCACCTTTTATGTTTCGTGATTGAAACTAAAAACATATCTATTACATAGAATAATTGGTTATGCCAAGTAGATATTATTTTGAAATTCATAATTTGTTATTGTCCACGTGCGTTCAACTGCAAAAAAATGTATTTGGATGTATAAATAATATGTCTATGTATAATCAAGTTAATGTAATAACAGTAATATGTACGATTGACACTTGGTTAGTGGTCCCAACGATCTTTGCTGTAACAACGTGCCATATGATGTAACAACTTGCTGCACTTACGGGGCTAGTTGTTACAATCGACCGCGTCTGGGAAACTTCACATATATAACTAACTACAATATGGAATATCAACGGTATGGTACATTTTATTAACAAGAATTTTTCTTTTTTATGTTTCCGCTGACAGAAATAATGCATCTAACATACTTTTCACAAAAAAGTGACTTTAACTGAAAATTGTAACAATTATCCCCGGTCTCCCCTATAATGCAAACGGTAAATGTTGTATAGTAGTACACAACTGTATTTATTTCAGCCAAACAACCTTCATTATGCTCGGGACAGTCGAAACATATCACATATGCAATTTTCTTGCTGAAGACGACCGCTTCAAAGACGTGCCAATGCCGCGTCACCTCGCGTCGGTATGCCTTTACATTTCACACGGAAGTCAAGCAGAGCGGTTCGTTAGCACGTATATGCATCTCACCTGTTGGTCAAGGGAAAGTATCACCACTGCATAATACTGTCTGCCTCAACAGAAGCAATCGACAAGGTCGAGCCGCTTGCAGCCCGTACATTTGCATAAGGCTGAAAAATAGTCACGACGACCGGTACAAAGTGACACTGACCGGTGAGTTTCCGAGAATAACGAGTGTGTCTGTGTGCGTACGTGCGTGCGTAAGTCCGCGCGCCATTATATGTCACCAAGCGCAGAACTTCGGCATTGTGTACTCTTAAAATTAAAAGGGCTGGAAAGTGTCATATGTACTCTAGTCATCCATTTGGATGACTTATGAGTTGACTTGGAATTCATAGAGACAACTTGAAACTTGACCTGGACTTGGATGTCATTGATTCAAAACTTGATTTCTTTTGCCAATTTCTGACTTTCAAGAAGTCTGGTGGCTCGAAACGTTTGCTAAGCAAGACCACGTTGTCGTGACAGGCCAAATCAAATCTTAAGGACTTGACTTACATGTCAATGATTTGAGGCTTGACTTGACTTACCAGTGTGTGACTAGTCAGCTAGTCTGGAAAATGTTCGATGTGTCCAATATTTTAGACTAACTCTAGCCATCTTGTTAACAGAAGTCGTATACGATTGCTGCGTGGTGTACTTTAGAGAGTGGGATTTGGAAAGTGTGCCAAGACTTGTTTTCACGGAGTTAACATTCATCCAACTAACGAAGCCGTAAAGCGTCTAGGGTCCTAAACTCATAGAGGTGAAAACACACGTAGCTCGTGCAACTGCTCCTATACGACCCTTACTGCCAACGTCGGTGATGACTCTTCGTTATTATTTATATTAGTTATATTATTATTTTAATATCAGATCATATATGCTGTATTCTTCATTGTTTGCAGGAAACTATATGAAGAATTATGAGTTCGATATTGATTGCGAAACAACGATTATTAAACGAACAACCCAAAACACCCCAACGAAGAAAACAACCAAGACGGCAACGCCAACAACCACTACAACAACACCAATAACTACAACACCAACAACTACTACGACGACACCAGTAACGACCAAGACGACAACACCAACAACTACTACAACAACACCAGTAACGACCAAAACGACAACACCAACTACTCCTACTACAACACCAGTAACGACCAATACGATAATACCAAAAACTACTTTAAAAACACACGTAAAGACAAACACGACAACACCAACAACTACTACGAATACACCAGTAACGATCAAGACGACAACTGCAACAACTACTACAACCTCAACAGTAACGACCAAGCCGATGATACCAACAACTACTACAACGACAGTAGTAACGACCAAGACGACAACACCACCAACTACTACAACGACACCAGTAACGACAAAGACAACTAATCAGATCACAACTATGAGATATGCAACGTCACAAAACTATTCATCGACGTATACTTCAACTACAAAGAGACAACCAACAAACAGAGAAACACCTACAACATCTATTACGATCAAACGAACAACAAAAACTCCGCCACAAACTGCATCAACTACGACAATAAGAACGGCCCAGACGAATAAACCAACCACTCCAATATTAACAACAACGATGGAAACGGTAACTACACAAAGAACTACAACAACTACTAGTAAGAAAACTATGACGCCAGATGCAACGACACAAGACGAAGACTGGCTGACACGTAACACAATGCCGCTGGTCTCGCAGACGCGTTCAGGTTGTATCAGCAAAACTAGAAAAGTGACACAGTTCGTTCCTGTCAATGACATCACTACAATTTCGTATGATACTGAGGAAGGAGGATACCGAAATACTGAAACTACAGGTTCCCCGACGACCTTCACCAAAGGTACACGAGTTTACCTGATGACAACGCCGATGACCTTCTCTGAAACGACGTTCAGGCTCAACTCTCAAGTGACATCAGGTGAGTCTGTGTAGTCTCTCAATCTCAACCATCAGGTGATGTCAATTGTGTCGGCGTAGTTTCTCAGTCTCAACCATTAGGTGATGTCAAGTGAGTCGGTGTAGTTGCTCAGTCTCAACCACAGGTGTCGCTGTTGCGTTGTGGTCTTGTGGTAGGACGTCAGTCGAGGTGAGCAGGATGCGAATCCACCTGCTGCCATTTCGAAACTAATTTGTTCACCCCACGTAGCCTTTTGGAAAGGACACAAAAATTCTTTGTTCCTTGTGTCTACGTCAAGGGAAATAAAAGATTCCATGCAGAAAAATGGAAAACATATGTCGTGGACTCACTGACTCTAGAGAAGGACACTCTGAAATAAACCACCTGTCTCCTCGGACCAGTGGGAACTGAAATAAGTAAATTCACCTAAAAAACTGGTTTATTCTCATTAACCTTTATAACATCCCCTCCATCTGTGCTGGATATTTGATTACGAGAGAACATTTGTTAAAATGTGAGTTACTCCCGTTTTCTGGTTTTGGGTCGTAACTGTTGTTGTTTGTATCTCTTGCAGTCTCCCTGGCCGTGATAGGCGGTGTCCTTTTCCTCTTCAGTGTTATCACAAGCATCGTCTTCATAATTACCAGGTGAGAGTTTGTCTTTTTGTTGTAACGGCACAAACACGCATATGTACATGCACACGCACGCACACGTACACACACACACACGCACGCACGCACGCACACGTGTGTTGTGGTATTATAGCGTTTGGAGGGTCTTGCCTTTTTGGGGATTTATCCGTTAATTGTTTGTGGGACATAATGTCAGATGTTTGTTGAAAATCTACCATATCATTCAGTTGAGCGCAGAGGTGCGAACTTTGTATAATTAATAGAGTATAACTAAAAGTATTAAGTTAATATTGATGACGATAGTATCACGACGGTTGACCGTACGTGTAGAAAATAATATGAAATCGTATTGATGTAATGATGGGATTTCACGAAGCACATTTGTTACTCTAGCTCTCTTGCTTGGTTCGGTAATAAATAAATTCAAATGTTTCAGACGAAGACGAAGACGATTGTTTGACGTAAGAAGGAGACAGGAGCTCCGTGGCTGCCCTGAATAGTACCACCGCTTCTACAACTGACTTCGATATACGTCATCAGCCTTGACGAGTTATCTAGTTTAAAAGATGAAGCACATCGAATGGGATTATCACAAATAATCACGAATTACAATACGATTTAATGAACAAATTCGTGTATACACTCTTCAGTTGGCAATTTAGTTATATGAGATTGTTGCTGCTAAAATACATAATTCGTAGCGGTGACGCACCGTAAAGAACAACTGATTGATCCATCACGTGACTGTTTGCTTAATAACTAGGTCCATCAAGCTAATAAGCATGGCCATCGCTCACGGATATTGCGACCAAAAAACAAAAGGCAACGTTATTTCAGCTAGAATAGTGAGTAGGAATGTTATATCTGACAAACGTATGCCGCCCTAGTAATGTAATATATGTAAACAAGGTTACTAATGCGAAGCTTGAAGGAGGTGACATTCTTCATTAGGATTTTTTTTTAAATTGTCATGCGTCTTAAAAAGTGTCTTAATTAAAACAATATTGTGCAATGCCAACATAGTCTGGTTTTCACACACGTGAACACGCACGCACGCACGCACGCACGCACGCACGCACGCACGCACATTCGCACATCCATTCCTTATTCACATCACATCGATATTATATAACTAAAATGTGGAGAAGCACAAAATACACCAATGTAACATATCAACTGATACGTATCTTGGATTTATAGAAATAAAGAATTGGCTAGTCATAGATAAAACTACTTCATAAAACTACTTAATGAAAAATACAATTTAATATGTAACAACATATCACACACGCACACGTACACGCAAACGCACACACACGCGCACGCGCACCCGCACGCGCACGCGCACGCGCACGCGCACGCGCACGCGCACGCGCACGCACACGCACAAACACACACACACACACACACACACACACACACACACACACACACACACACACACACACACACACACACACACACACACACACACACACTGCTTTGACCTGATGATTTGTTATTCGTAGGTGATTTAATCAACAATGGCGAACTAGCTGTATTCCATAATACAAATAAGACGTGTTCAAAATGTACTATAAAATCAGGAATGTCTCCCACCATTTAGGCCGTCAAATGTTTGACAATTTGTAAGATATACAGATAAACTGTAAAAGTTGGGATCTGTGCAAACATTCACATGGTCAGACATCTGCGGAGAGTTGATGCAGCCTAGACAATTAATGTACCAAATTCGGTGCAATGTTTTTATGCCACCAACTTATACTCACAGTGGGCCAAATGCTGACAGATTATCCATCTAAGTTTAAGATGCTTGTTTCCTGTTAGAAATTAGCCTGATTTTATGGAATTTGTGAGAAAATACTTTTAAAAAATTGCTGATCAGCAAAAACTTAGCAACAGTCTCTGCGCCCAGGCTTAAATTAAATATTTAACTAATCAATTGATCATTGGATGATCTATGAAACTTATTACATGAAAGCATCACTAGGTGTACTAGGACTAAAACACTTCATCGTTTAGTAAGTACGGTATTGTAACTGTATGATAATCATACTTGTTCAGGGTGAACCATAGATAAGTATTAGATTTCTCTTCATCTGTAATTATACCTATTTTAAAATATTGCAAATTATGTGCTTTTAACATGAATATGTACAGTTCATTGGAAATAAATTATTGATTGACTGATGATTGAACTCTTCCTTTCTCTGTGGAGATAGAATTGAACAATTCATCTGTATGTAGACTAAACTACGTTTTAATAGCCTAGTTTTGCTGCTTCAAGAAGTATGTGAGATTCACAGAGAGCATCATCAACCAAAATAACAGTAAGGAACTGCTGATATGGTGTTCTTTAAAGCACCCAGTGTGTTCACTCCACCAACAAAGATTGATTATGAAGTTTACTTCAGCCAACAGCCATAGGGTTTTACATTCTTCATAGTTTCTAACGCAGCAGCGGATCCAGGAGGGTTCTTAGAGACCCCAACGCCATGGAGGGGGGTCTTAGACTCCCCTGTGTCTGTCAGGTGTTTGTTGTCCCAGGCGATACTTGTTGTGAAACAATCGGCTAACAGCCTTGTTGCCGTTTATCCTGTGATATAAACACATTTATTATGATTACTGATGTCATAAATAAAACATCTGATATGCAATGCGTCGCCAAAAGGCAGGAAATTATAGACCAGTCAGTCTTACAAGTATACTATGTAAATGTATGGAACATTGCGTCAAAAAGGTATTTGAGGTACAAAGTCTGATCGCCTTTTATAATAAAATTATGTTATATAAGTATAGAAGTGTCATCATTACCGCTCTCGGGCGGGAAATACCGCTTTCCCCTCTTGGTCCCACTTTCCCGCTTTTTGTAATTTTCAAAAACAAGAACATTGATGGAAAAATTTATCTATTTGTTACACACGAGGCCATTGTAGGCACGTGTTATTTCATATTTCATATGATTTCACATTTTCCCTCCCGTGCGTTGACCGTCAACAAGGACGGCACATCAAGAGGGCGACCTGTAAAAATAACGTGTTAAAAACAACGGAAACCTTAAAAACGACAATTGTGGAGTGAAGGTGGATGGAGGATGATATAGGAGGGTGGAGGAGGATATAGGAGGGTGGAGGAGGGTGGAGGAGGGTGGAGGAGGATATAGGAGGGTGGAGGATGGTGGAGGAGGGTGGAGGAGGGTGGAGGGGGGGTGGAAAGGGTGGAGGAGGGTGGAAGAAAGTGAAGGAGGGTGGAGGAGGGTGGAGGATGATGGAGGAGGGTGGAGGAGGGTGGAGTGGGTGGAGGGGGTGGAGGAGGGTGGAAGAAAGTGAAGGAGTGTGGAGGGGTGGAGGAGGGTGGAGGAGGGTGGAGGAGGGTGGAGGAGGGTGGAGAAAGGTGGAGGAGGGTAGAAGAGAGTGTAGGGGGGGTTTTCTGCTTTCCATAAGCACTTTCTCCCTTTTTCATCAGCACTTTCCACTTTTCCATGAATAGATGTTGACACCTATGCTATTAATAAATCTATATTAATAAATTCTTTAATGAACCCCAAGTTTTTATTAACATTTCAAAGTTGTTCGTTGGTGAATATCGACCTTGTCATTCAGTACATTCATGAACATCTGTCAACTATTTCCAATACCTGTGAACACAGTTACCAGGGTCAGGCGTTCACGGGATAGTGAGACGGACATGTCATTAACACTGGTAAAATCATTCAAGAGTTCACAGTAAACGTTTTGTTCAATGTAAGCGTTGTGTATATATATATACCATACGTATACACAACAATCAATCAATCAATCTTTTATTTCCGATAAAATGTACATCCATAAGTATTATGCACCATATCCATTGTAACGAGCAAATAAAATAAAACTATAAAAAGTATAAAAGCGTATAAATTGCACGTTTCTCTTTCATGCGCAATGCTTTATGCATTAGGTGTTATATACTTCGTTGTATTTAATATTCTGAACAATGTTGTTCACAGACGCAGATGTCCTGCACATTAGACTACATACATTTTCTAAATCTGGTATTACAACAGACAGTGTCAGATTTAATAATCACGATACTAGCACTGCACATCATAGATAGGCATAATCCTAAATACATTATTATAGGAAATAATAAAGTGCTGAATAGCGCCTTTTCTATAATCTAATAACAATAAAGTGCTGAATAGCGCTTTTTCTATAATCTAATAACAATAAAGTGCTGAATAGCGCCTTTTCTATAATCTAATAACAACAAAGTGCTGAATAGCGCTTTTTCTATAATCTATGGGAACAGTTTATTCTTCATCTTCTTTGAACAGAAGTAAAATTTGATATCACTTTTATTCGACAGATCATCACAAATTAATTGTCCGAGATAGTTACGAGACTTTGCTGTATTCAGTACTGCATCACGAAGCTTATAATCTACCGATTAGACCGAAATTTTATAGCTTTTTTAATGTTTTACATAATAATATTATTTTTATATGATATCTGTATTCTATTTTTCCCAAACAGATTCCACGGGCGCTAAAAGTTCATATGGGAGTCATATTTTCCCAATAGAGAGGGTGCCTAAAGTACTGTGCACAATGAATTGTTTACATATTCAATTGTTTTATAAAATAAACCAAACGTAAAACAGTCATTAATTCCTTTAATTGTACATTAAGATTGAAAGAAAGCATTTATACTGTACCGTTGTCTACCCAGGCCAGACCTGTTTGAACTTGAAGAGGTCACGCAGATTCTTTAAGACGTCATCCAGTGCAATTAGTGCACAGAGAAAGAAGATCTCAGTTTCGCAAATCAGTTTTCTTCATGTTCGTAACTTTAAAGTGAGAATAACAAACGGTATTTGCCATTATCCATAGGAAAAACTAATACAGCCACACTATGCTTTGCTTGTTTGTTTCTATTGAGTCTGGCCACGCACGCACGCACGCACGAACGCACGCACGAACGCACCCACGAAAATAATGTGACAGTTTGTGAGAAGATTTAATTGAGGTTTTGTTTGTTTCTTTTGAATCTGGTGGAGGTTGTATATTGTGTATGCATGCATGCATGCATGCATGCATGTGCATACAAACACATGCTTAGTAGAAAGAGAGAGAGAGAGAGGGGGGGTGGACCCTTTTGTTCTTTTTTGCTCAATTTCGAATGGGCCAAGTCGTAAATAATGTAGTAGTTTTTGAGAAAATGTATTAAAAACTAAGTATACATTGCACAAGCGAGCCAGCATGTCGAAGTAGACACTAGATACATTTGATTTTTCCGTATTTCCCCACATAGTAATACGTTGTGTAACAGTTGGTGTAATAATTAATTTGAGAAATCCCCACTTGAAAACCCCTATATGTAATACCATCATTTCATACACTACATATTATGGTTATTATTGACCAAGCCAAAGCACAAATTGCTTACGAAAGTGGTTGGGTTGTGTGTTGGGTGTTTGAGTACAGCTTATTGCATGTAGCAGTCTAGTTGGCATCTTAATTGATGCAACAGTAAACACAACGGAGATTAGTGTTGTGACATGGTTGACAGCTGTCTAGTGTGTCTGACTAACGATAACACAGCGCACTCCTTCCTGTTCACGATGTACTTGTTACATTGTGTGTATTGCAATGCATTCTAATTCAGAAAACCCATAACACTCGACGCGAAGCACATCGTTCCAAAGTTCCAGTTTTTTCGTCTATATATGCTAGGCTTCTGTGACGACGGACTTCGTGCAACAGGAGTGACTTTCGACATTTCGACAAGCTCTTTACAAAATGGTTGGATTGGTTGTCGGCCTGAACCTCCATAAACCCAGAACCTTAGTTACGATTTAGCAATGCTACGATTAAAAACAACAAGCTCCAGATGACACGTGGACATTGGCTTATTCAGAGTTAAAAAATGTATCAGTTTGCATGGAATTCGTTGTGTTGCCGTATTAACTACAACACGTTAGCTGCCTGCGTAATGAAAAAAAACCAAAGCAACTGTTTATGTAATAATGATATACGTTTTGAATATTAGGACATTGTTATTTTCCAATTGGTCGCGTAAATCGTATGACACTTTTCTAACTATATGTCATAAGTTCTCTGTGATCAGCCAAATAACTAGGCGTTGGAACCGTGGATTGATTGGGAAAGATCGGGTACATAATATGTTGGGTTGAGAGGCCATCATCAATTTCGCCACCCCCACACCACCCCGCAATATTCAATAGCTTCCGACGCCCATGATAATATTATTCAGCAGCCAATCCTGCCACATTAATTAACTATGTTAATGTCACAAACAATGGATGTTTCTGAATATATTATTTAAATGAGTATAATTATACATATGAACGAGCTGCACTGCTTGTGTCAGAAGGTTGTATTTCGTCGAAGAAACAATATCCACCGTATCCACTGAATATTTCTCGTGTTTCAGCCTGACACTTCCAGAGGTATGTGAACAATGTTTCCGTTCGAAGTCCGCTTGCTAAATGCCACGTTTTATATAAAGTTGCAAGGGACTAATAGTTTCTACAGCAGGATATTTAGTATGTGAACGTTTTATAAAGTTGCAAAGGACTAATAGTATGCACAGCAGGATGTTTAGTATGTAAACGTTTTATAAAGTTGCAAGGGACTAATAGTATGCACAGCAGGATATTTAGTATGTGAACGTTTTATAAAGTTGCAAAGGAGTAATAGTATCTACATCAGGATGTTTAGTATTTGAACGTTATATAAAGTTTCAAAGGAGTAATAGTATATACAGCAGGATGTTTAGTATGTGAACGTTTTATAAAGTTGCAAGGGACAAATAGTATGCACAGCAGGATGTTTAATATGTGAACGTTTTATAAAGTTGCAAGGGACTAATAGTATGCACAGCAGGATGTTTAGTATGTGAACGTTTTATAAAGTTGCAAAGGAGTAATAGTATGCACAGCACAGCATGATATTTAGTATGTGAACGTTTCGGTGTATGAGTATGTGGGTTTCCCCGTACAGTAATTGTGTGATTTTAAATGTACACGTTAAAAAAATTGTATTCATTAAAATGGTGAACTTTTATTTTTAATGTATTTAAACATACTTTGTGCACGGTACATTTGGCACAAACTCGGCTGTAGGAACTATCGGAGGATGGCAAGGTTGACGTCATAAAGCCTTCGTGGTCCATTCCTGATGTTCTGTTCGGGTTTACTCCCTTATCACTTGTCTACCAAGGTTAATGAGCTAGATCTGCTCGGTACAATAAGATTGATGTACTAAGTCAACTAACACTCTCGATAAGCCAATGGCTTCCTTGTCCACTTGCCATCTGGGCCTTTGGCTTGGATGGCAAATCTGGTTAAATCTTGTTAAACACTTGGATAAGACAAAGTCTGGGCAACCCAAGAGTACAATGTAGATAAATGGTGAACAGAAGCTTGTGTTATAACTTTGTGTGTTGGAATAGTACGTAGCTATTAGGCACTAAGATGCTGACTATTAATGTCAACGTTGTTGTTGTTGTTGTTGTTGTTGTTGTTGTTGTTGTTGGTGGTGGTGATGACTGTGTCGAATTTATTGGCTTACCGTTGCCAGGATTCACAAACATGAGAGAAATGAGACAAACGGACGGCTTATTGCTCCTGCTCTGCTTAGAAGCCGTCGCCGGGGTGTTTGGTTCCGTTGCACGTACGTAATATCATTTAATATTTGCAACAAAGTTTTGTTTGCGTAAAATACAAAACAAAAACAAAGCAAATTTAAAATATGGAAACAGTACAGTAAGTGTGTTCGCATGTTGGATGGGAAAATTTTTTTTTATTTATTTTAAATCATTTACCTATACATTGTAAACAGTAGATGTTTTATAATTGTGCACAACTGTATTTATTTCAGCCAAACAACCTTCATTATGCTCTGGACGGTTGGAAAATGTCAGAGATGCAACTTTCGTGCTGAAGACGACTGCTTCAAAGACGTGCCAATGCCACGTCACCTCGGATGCGTATGTTTTTACATTTCACACGGAAGTCAAGCAGAGCGGCTCCGTAGCAAGTATATGCATCTCACCTGTTGGCCAAGGGAAACATTCACCAATGCATACTACTCTATGCCTCGACAGAAGCACCCGACCCGCTCGCACCATGTGCAGCTTTCTCGCATGCATAACGCTGTCAAAAAGTGACGACGGCTGGTACAAAGTGAGACTGACCGGTGAGTCTCCGAGAATAACGTTTGTGTATGTGTGTGCGTGCGTGCGTGCGTGCGTGCGTGCGTGCGTGCGTGCGTGCGTGCGTGCGTGCGTGCGTGCGTGCGCCATTACGCGTCACCAAGCGCAGAACATCGAATACTCTTACAATTGTTGTTATAAAGTGCATATTTGTTAAATAAGAAAGGCTTAATTCCCAATATTTTGCCGAGAATCTGCATTCTAAAACACGTAACAAGATTTAAACGGCCATGTGTACTCTAGTCGCCCATATAGATGGCTTGCGACGTTACTTGGAATTCAGAGAGATAACTCGAAACTTGACGTGGACTTGGATGTCATTGACTCAAGACTTGATTTGTCTTGCCAGTTTGTGACTTGCCATAGTGGCTCGAAACGTTTGCAAAACGTGACCATGTGGTTATGACAGGCAGAACAGAATAAAATAATTAATAAGATATTACGATTGGCTAATTCTCTGGTGGGGTCACAGCAGACACACTACAACAACCGTGAAGTTTGGTGAACCCTTGCGACTTGAGACTTGACATGGAATTCAGAGATATGACTCGAGACTTGACGTGGACATGACTTGAATGACAGGTCAATGATTTAAGACTTCACTTGACTTGCCAGTGTGTGACAAGTCTGGAAAGTGTTCGATATATTTAATCTTTTTAACAGAAGTCACATACGATTGCTACGTGATGTACTTTAGAGAGTGGGATTTGGAAACTGTGCCAAGACCTGCGTGTTTTCACGGAGTTAACATTCATCCGACTAACGAAGCCGTGCAGCGTCTAGGGTCCTAAATTCATAGAGGTGACAACACAAGTAGCTCATGCTACTGCACCTGCACGTCATCTACTAAACGATGCAGCGGATACAATGCTCAAAACGACACATATCCCCATCTTTCAAAACGTACTAATTATTATTGTAATATCAGATAATATATATTGTATTCGTCGTTGTTTGCAGGGTCTCATGTGTTCCGCTTTAATTGCGAAACAATTATTATTAACCGAACCACCCAAAACATCCCAACGAAGAAAACAACCAAGACGACAACACCAACAACAACTACAACAACGCCAACAACTACTACAACAACATCAACAACTACTACAACAACACCAACAACTACTACAACAACACCAACAACTACTACAACAACATCAACAACTACTACAATAACACCAACAACAACTACAACAACACCAACAACTACTACAACAACATCAACAACTACTACAACAACACCAACAACCACTACAACAACACCAACAACTACTACAACAACACCAACAACTACTACAACAACACCAACAACTACTACAACAACACCAACAACTACTACAACAACACAAACAACTACAACAACACCAACAACACCAACAACTACTACAACAACACCAACAACTACTACAACAACACCAACAACTACTACAACAACACAAACAACTACAACAACACCAACAACTACTACAACAACACCAACAACTACTACAACAACACCAACAACTACTACAACAACACCAACAACTACTACAACAACAACAACAACAACTACTACAACAACACCAACAACTACTACAACAACACTAACAACTACTACAACAACACCAACAACTACTACAACAACACCAACAACTACTACAACAACAACACCAACAACTACAACAACACCAACAACTACTACAACAACATCAACAACTACTACAACAACACCAACAACTACTACAACAACACAAACAACTACTACAACATCAACAACTACTACAACTACACCAACAACTACTACAACGACGCCAACAACTACTACAGCAACACCAACAACTACTACAACAACACCAACAACTACTACAACAACACCAATAACTACTACAACAACATCAACAATTACTACAACAACATCAACAACTACTACAACAACACCAACAACTACTACAACAACACCAACAACTACTACAACACCAACAACTACTACAACAACACCAACAACTACTACAACAACACCAACAACTACTACAACAACACCAACAACTACTACAACAACACCAACAATTACTACAACAACACCAACAACTACTACAACAACACCAACAACTACTACAACAACATCAACAACTACTACAACAACACCAACAACTACTACAACAACACAAACAACTACTACAACATCAACAACTACTACAACAACACCAACAACTACTACAACGACGCCAACAACTACTACAGCAACAACAACTACTACACCAATACCAATATCTACTCCAACGACACCAGTACCGACCAAGACAATGAATGATATATCAACTAAGAGATATACAACGTCACAAAACCATGCAACGACGTATACTTCAACTACGAAGAGACCACCAACAACCAGAGAAACACTTACTACAACAGCTGTTACCATCAGACGAACGACAAAAACTCCGCCACGAACTGCATCAACTACGACAAAAAGAACGACACATACGACTAAATCAACAACCCCAATATTAACAACAACGATGGAAACAGTAACTACACAAGGAACTACAACAGCTACTAGTAAGACTACTGTGACGCCAGAAGTAACGACACAAGACGAAGACTGGCTGACAAGTAACACAATGCCACTGGTCTCGCAGACGCGTTCAGGTTGTACCAACGAACCAAGAAACACGAAACAGTTCGTCGCTGTCATTGACATCACTAAAATCTCATATGATGCCGACGCACGCATTGGAAGTACACCTGTTGTAACAGATGACATCACAGGAACAAATCAAGGAGGATACCGAGATATTGGAACGCCAGGCTCCACGACGACCATCACAAGAGGCACACGCGTTTACCTGATGACAACGCCGATGATCTTCTCTGAAACGACGTTCAGGCTCAATAGTCAGGTGATATCAGGTGAGTCTGTGTAGTTATCCAGTCTCAATAAATCATCAGGTAATGTCAAGTGAGTCGGTGTAGATTCTCAGTCTCGATCCTCAGATTATGTCAAGTGAGTCGGTGTAGTTTCTCAGTCTCAATCCTCAGGTGATGTCAAGTGAGTCGGTCTAGTTTCTCAGTCTAAACCTTCAGGTGATGTCAAGTGAGTCGGTGTAGTTACTCAGTCTAAACCTTCAGGTGATGTCAAGTGAGTCGGTGTAGTTTCTCAGTCTCAACCCTCAGGTGATGTCAAGTGAGTCGGTGTAGTTACTCAGTCTAAACCTTCAGGTGATGTCAAGTGAGTCGGTGTAGTTTCTCAGTCTCAACCCTCAGGTGATGTCAAGTGAGTCGGTGTAGTTACTCAGTCTAAACCATAGGTCTGTGCCGGTGTGCGGTGGCTGTATGGCAGGGCGCCAGACTGTCAGTCTAGGGGACCGGGATGCAAATCCACCTGTTACCATTTCGAAACTTGGAGCAATTTCGATCACCCCATATTGACTGTGTCTTTTGGAAGGGACACAAAAAGCCGTCGGTCCCTCCTACCTGATGTCTGTGTCAGGGAAAATAAAAAAGATCCCACGCAGGGAAATGGAAAACATATGTTGTGGAGTCACTGACTCTAGAGAAGGACACTCTGAAATAAACCACATGTCTCATCGGACCAGTTGGAACTGAAATGAGTAAATTAACCTAATAATCCTGGTTTTATTCTCGTTATCCTGTATAACATCCCCTACATTTATGCTGGATATATTCCTGATTACGAGATAATACCTGTGATGTATTAAAATGTGACAGTTATCCCCGTCTTCTGTTCGTGTGTACGTGAGTACACTGGTTTTGGGTCGTAATTGTTGTTTGTTTGTCTTGCAGTCTCCCTTGCTGTGATAGGCGTTGTCCTTTTCGTCATCAGTGTTATCGTCAGCATCGTCTTCATAACTATCAGGTGAGATTTTGTCTTTTTGCTGTAGCGGCACAAACACACATATGTACACGCACACATACGCACGCACACAAACACGTGTGTCGTGGTATCATAGTGTTTAGTCCATATCATTCAGTTGACAGCAGAGGTGCGAACTTTGTATAATTTATAGAATATCACTAAATGCATTAAATTAATATTGATGACGATAGTATCATGACGGTTGACCGCACGTGCAGAAAATAATATAAAACCATGTTGATGACCTGCTCTTGCATGGTATTGCAATAAATAAATCCAAATGTTTCAGACGAAGAGGAAGACAAATGTTTGACGTAAGGAGACAGGAACTCCGACGCCGCTTCTACGAGTGACTCGCGTAGAAGATAACACACATTGAATGGGAATAAATAACTGTAATAACTTATCACAAATAATCACGAATTACAATACGATTTAATTAACAGATTTGTGTATAGAATTTCCTGCTTTAGTACTCTTTAGTAAGCACTCTTCAGTTGGCAGTTTAGTTACATATGATTGTTGTTACTAAGGTTAAACATATAATTCGTAGCAGTCACTTATCGTAAAGAACAATTGACGGATCCATCACGTGACTGTTTGCCTAGCAACTAGGTCCGTCAAACTAACAAACATGGTCGTCACGGATATTCGGCCCAAACATTTGTCTTTGCGACAAAAAACAAAACAAAGGGCAACGTTGTTTCATCTAGAGTAGTGTGTAGGAATGTTTAATCTGACAGACGTCTGCCGCCCTAGTAATGTAAATAACGTTGCTAAGATGAAGCTTGACGGGGGGGTCATCATTACGATTTTTCATTAGGCTGTCTGTCACGTGTCTTAAGTGTCTTAATTATTATATTATGCACTGCCAACATAGTCTGATTTACACGGACGCACGCACGCACGCACTCACGTTCGCACGCACGCACGCACGCAAGCACGCAAGCACGCATGCTCGCACGCACACCCATATCCTTATTCACATCACATCGATATGAGAGAGTTAAAATGTGGAGAAACACGAAATACACCAATATAATGTATAATCTGACAACCATCTTGGATTTATAAAAAAAAAGAATTGGCTAGTCATAGCTAAAATTATTTCATGAAAAATGTACTATGTAACATCATAACAGATATACACTATACGAAGGTTAGATATTCAAAATATACGCCAAGTAAGATACACTATGGTAGCCATCATATATATCAAAATGTGCTATACATATGCAAACAAGTGCTTATCTATGAACGTCTTGACTTTAATTAGGCATACATGTCAACCCTGATTGGTGGACACCTGTAAGACTGATAACTTATAATTTGATTGATTCTTGGTAGATTTTGGCGCTGCTGCGAAACACAACTAAAACAAATTCACGCGAATCGCTCATCAGTTTTGCTTTGAACTGATATATATATATATATATATCAAAATGTGCAAACAAGTGGCTATATGCGAGTCTTGACTTTATTTAGGCATACGTGTCAACCCGGGTTGGTGCACCACCTGTAAGACTAACAGATCAGAAAAAGGACTGTAAAATAACCCTTGTTATTTCCTACATCTGCTCGTTTGCAGAGCTTGCTCAAACTGAACTTGCAAACTGGGGTATTTTGATTGGATCTTGGTAGATTTTTTGTGCCGCTTACTGCAAACAGCTAAACAATTCATGCGAATCGCTCATCGGTTGTGCTTTGAGCTGATGATGTGTTATTTGCATGCAATTTAATCGACAATGGCGGGCTGTATCCCATAATACAAAAAAGCCTTGTTCAAAACGCACAATGCCACAAGGAATGTCTCCTACCATTCAGGCCGCAAGTTTTAGAAAATGTGTAAGACTTACAGATAAACCGTAAGAGTTAGGACCTATGCAAAAATTACCGTTGTCAGATAACTGTTGAGATTCGATGCAGCCCAGACAATAAATGTGCCAAATTTGGTGCAACGTTTTTCTTATTACTCACAGTGGGCCAAATGCCGACAGATTATCAGTGGCAGTAACAAGTAATTTTTTTATTCTTGTTTCCTGTTAGAGATTAGCCTGATTTTAAGGAATCTGTGAGAAAATATTTAACCACAAATTGCTGATCAACATAAACTTGGCAACAGTCTCTGTGCCAAGGCTAATGCCATTATACAGCCATAGTGCAGCTATGGATTTGTAACTTCAATTTTTAGTAAGTGCAATATTGTAACCGTATGATGATCATACTGGCTCACGGTGAACCATAGATAAGTATTAAACTTCTCTTCATCTGTAGTTATATCTACATTTCACATGTTGCAAATTACATATTTTTTTAGCATGAATTTGTACAGTTCAGTGGAAATAAATGATTGATTGGCTGATGATTGAAATCTTCCTTTCTCTATGGATATAGACTTCAACAATTCCTCTGTCTGTCAACTAAATTGGGAACTGTTTTAATAGCATACCTTTGCTTCTTCAACAAGTCTGTGAGATTCCCAGAGAGCATTATCAGGGGCGGATCTAGGCTTGTTGGCAGGGGGGTCTCAGTCAGCAGTAGTCATGTCGTTCTACCCCAAACACACGAACACAAACACGCATGTATACGCACATACTCACACACATACACGTGTGCGCACGCACGTATGCACACACGTATCTACACTATCAAGATGTACCAACAACCTGAGAATAAGAAGCGTGTGTGTTTATTCGCCATGCCTTCTAACTGTAGTGTGTCGTGGTATCATTGTTTCGAGGATCGAAAACGGGGGTGACCTTCTTCTACTTATAGAAAGGTTAATATTAGCCAGCTGCTAATATTTCAGTCTTTACATTACTAGTTCTGATGTAGGCCTTTGTACAGACACACCGGGGGGGGGGGGGGGGTGGGGGGTTATGACACCTATAAACCCAATTGTTGCACTGAGTACTAACTCTCAAACTGCATAATCTGTACACTATGTAAAAGTATTATCAGTCAACTGAAACTGATGCAATGTTTCTAGCATTACTTCTATGGTTTGGCAGCAACAAAACTGTTTTGACAAACAAGTCAAACTAAGTGAATTAAGACAAATTTTACGAGAAAGACTAAAAGCTAAAAAGGTATTTAAAATGCAAAGTCAAGTCGCTTTTATCACAAAATTATGTTACATAAAGTATAAACTGTGCCTGTTAGAACATCTTGACCGTCCAAATGTGTTACAATGAAGCACATTTTTTATTAACATTTAAAAATATAAAACAGTTCAGCACATTCAGGAACAACTGTCAACATTGTCCAAAACCTGTGGACAAAGTTTAGCAGGGTCAGGAGTTCACGGGATCATGTCGTTAAAACTTTCATTGACTCCGCATGCAATGTAAATGCTGTGTTCAGACCGAAACATTAAAACTAAATATATAACGTGAAATTATACCATTATAACCAGGGGTAATCACTCACTGACCAGGAGCAATCACTCACTGACCAGGGGCAATCACACACTGACCAGGGGATATTCAGACACTGACCAGGGGATATTCAGGCACTAACCAGGGACCATTCAGATACTGACTTGGGGGCAGTCATACACTGACCAGGGGGCATTCAGACACTGAACAGGGACATTCAGGCACTGACCAAGGGGCAGTCAGGCACTGACCAGGGGGTAACGGGGCACCACAATTCATTCACAAGAATTAAATTTTGTTGTGTAATAATACATTTTATTATACAAAAACCCTGCAACAAATCACCTACACTATAAAAGTCTAACGTCACAACACCAGCAAGACATGTTGGGAAACAAACTCTTCAGCTGCCTGGATAAGTCGACACTGGTGACACATGGCTATGACACAGGTGATACCTTCTATGACACTGGTGACACATGGCTATGACACATCTATTCTGTTTCAATTCAGTTAGCACTGCAATGACTAGTGTGAACTCGGTACTGTGAAACGTTGTCCAAGTTCAGTTGGTCTTGACCACAACTCTGTAGTGACCCAGCTTGTGTCATCGTCGCAGTGACGTTGATAAATGCATGACACAGTGTCACTGTACCACAGAGAACGTGGAATGACGCATCCTGACGCAGGCTGTGATGTTGTCATAGTGACAATGACGCGATCGGTGGGAATGCATTCTGTTTGCTGATAATCAACTTGCGATGTTGATGCGATATGTAGCCTTTGATCTTGTTCTGTAAACATAACAGAGATGTGTGTCACACACTGTAGTTGGGCTACTGTACCTATGACAGCGGTTGACAAACGCATCATCAGCACACAATCGTCATCATCACAAAGTCAGACAAAGAATCACATAAAAAATCTTCTCATCACCTTCTCATCACTGCATGCACTCTACATATCAGAGCTATCAACACTTTTGCTTCCTGTGATCAAATTCTGCGGACTGTGCCCACTACATGACTCTGAACATTGAGAGACCGTGCCTCTAACGCGGCACCTGTGCTCTGGAACAATCAGTCAGTCTGTCAGACAATGTAACACCTGTGCTCTGGAACAGTCTCCCTCAGTCTGTCAAACAATGTAACACCTGTGCTATGGAACAGTCTCCCTCAGTCTGTCAGACAATGTAACACCTGTGCTCTGGAACAGTCTCACTCAGTCTGTCAGACAATGCAACACCGTTGCTCTGGAACAGTCTCCCTCAGTCTGTCAGACAATGTAACACCTGTGCTCTGGAACAGTCTCACTCAGTCTGTCAGACAATGCAACACTGTTGCTCTGGAACAGTCTCCCTCAGTCTGTCAGACAATGTAACACCTGTGCTCTGGAACAGTCTCACTCAGTCTGTCAGACAATGCAACACCGTTGCTCTGGAACAGTCTCCCTCAGTCTGTCAGACAATGTAACACCTGTGCTCTGGAACAGTCTCACTCAGTCTGTCAGACAATGCAACACTGTTGCTCTGGAACAGTCTCCCTCAGTCTGTCAGACAATGTAACACCTGTGCTCTGGAACAGTCTCCCTCAGTCTGTCAGACAATGTAACACTGTTGCTCTGGAACAGTCTCCCTCAGTCTGTCAGACAATGTAACACCTGTGCTCTGGAACAGTCTCACTCAGTCTGTCAGACAATGCAACACCGTTGCTCTGGAACAGTCTCCCTCAGTCTGTCAGACAATGTAACACCTGTGCTCTGGAACAGTCTCACTCAGTCTGTCAGACAATGCAACACTGTTGCTCTGGAACAGTCTCCCTCAGTCTGTCAGACAATGTAACACCTGTGCTCTGGAACAGTCTCACTCAGTCTGTCAGACAATGCAACACCGTTGCTCTGGAACAGTCTCCCTCAGTCTGTCAGACAATGTAACACCTGTGCTCTGGAACAGTCTCACTCAGTCTGTCAGACAATGCAACACTGTTGCTCTGGAACAGTCTCCCTCAGTCTGTCAGACAATGTTACACCTGTGCTCTGGAACAGTCTCCCTCAGTCTGTCAGACAATGTAACACTGTTGCTCTGGAACAGTCTCCCTCAGTCTGTCAGACAATGTAACACCTGTGCTCTGGAACAGTCTCACTCAGTCTGTCAGACAATGCAACACTGTTGCTCTGGAACAGTCTCCCTCAGTCTGTCAGACAATGTAACACCTGTGCTCTGGAACAGTCTCACTCAGTCTGTCAGACAATGCAACACTGTTGCTCTGGAACAGTCTCCCTCAGTCTGTCAGACAATGTAACACTGTTGCTCTGGAACAGTCTCCCTCAGTCTGTCAGACAATGTAACACCTGTGCTCTGGAACAGTCTCACTCAGTCTGTCAGACAATGCAACACTGTTGCTCTGGAACAGTCTCCCTCAGTCTGTCAGACAATGTAACACCTGTGCTCTGGAACAGTCTCACTCAGTCTGTCAGACAATGCAACACTGTTGCTCTGGAACAGTCTCCCTCAGTCTGTCAGACAATGTAACACCTGTGCTCTGGAACAGTCTCACTCAGTCTGTCAGACAATGCAACACTGTTGCTCTGGAACAGTCTCCCTCAGTCTGTCAGACAATGTAACACCTGTGCTCTGGAACAGTCTCACTCAGTCTGTCAGACAATGCAACACCGTTGCTCTGGAACAGTCTCCCTCAGTCTGTCAGACAATGTAACACCTGTGCTCTGGAACAGTCTCACTCAGTCTGTCAGACAATGCAACACTGTTGCTCTGGAACAGTCTCCCTCAGTCTGTCAGACAATGTAACACCTGTGCTCTGGAACAGTCTCCCTCAGTCTGTCAGACAATGTAACACTGTTGCTCTGGAACAGTCTCACTCAGTCTGTCAGACAATGCAACACTGTTGCTCTGGAACAGTCTCCCTCAGTCTGTCAGACAATGTAACACCTGTGCTCTGGAACAGTCTCACTCAGTCTGTCAGACAATGCAACACCGTTGCTCTGGAACAGTCTCCCTCAGTCTGTCAGACAATGTAACACCTGTACTCTGGAACAGTCTCACTCAGTCTGTCAGACAATGCAACACCGTTGCTCTGGAACAGTCTCCCTCAGTCTGTCAGACAATGTAACACCTGTGCTCTGGAACAGTCTCACTCAGTCTGTCAGACAATGCAACACCGTTGCTCTGGAACAGTCTCCCTCAGTCTGTCAGACAATGTAACACCTGTGCTCTGGAACAGTCTCACTCAGTCTGTCAGAGAATGCAACACTGTTGCTCTGGAACAGTCTCCCTCAGTCTGTCAGACAATGTAACACTGCTGCGTCTTTTAAGACATACCTTTTTAAAACTGTGTACACTATAATAATTGAGGATATGCATCAAGACAGAACTGTGTTGTGAAGTGCTTAGAAATGATAGAAACAGTGCTATCAAACTTTTATTATTATCTTTACAAGATAGTACATTCTTATATATGTATAAAGAACAAATCAAGCGTTATCTATTCAATAGAGATTTTGGGAGGTTTACGGCTATGTCCTGTATTTATACAGATTTGTTTCAACATTACGGATTTAAACCAAAACAAAATGGCTACCAAGGAACAGGAATTAAATAAAGGTTAGGGTGCTGATAATGTTCATTCAATTAGACGTACCTCGAATATGAGGTTTGCTATCTGGCATTCCACCTCATCGTCATCGACATCGTCTTCCTGTGGGAAAGAAGACATCAACGAAATATAAAAGTATTTCTGGCTGCAACATGTCAACAGACTAGCGAAATCAATCTAAACTATGTTGGAAGCAGGTTTTACACTACATGTTACTCAGGACGATCTTACCTGAAATATACAATACTTACTTTCATCAATTTGAGTGCCGTAGTGAAAGCCCCAATTGGGATCTGATGTGTTTTCATTATCTGGACTCTGGAAAAGAAACACTAGATTCAAGAAACAGGAACATATAACATAATGGTCCTACATCATGGAATATATCGACACACCAGGAGGTCCTACTTTATGTATAATTTCACATACCGTATTTGACCTAATACGTGTACACTACGCTTGAAAAAAATTGGGCCATGGAAAAATGTCAAGGAATCTATTCTTATATTTGTATCTCTAGACAATAAGGTAACTGTTTAACACTAGTGGTGTCATTTGGTGACTAATGTAGAACAACTGAAAAGTGGTGCCAACTGTTTATCACCAGATGGCGACTATTTTTCAGTTGTTCCACTAGTCGAATTAAAATAACTACGGATCCTGCTGATTAAAAAAGGGGGTTACGCTAATTAGGGCATGTATGCTTAATAGGTCGAATATGGTATCTAAGGTGCCGAGAGTAGCATCTGCAGTAACTATTCAAGTAGTAAGTGGAAGTAACAGCTGATCTCTTTAACCACAACTAACATCACAAATGGTTTACTTTCTACACACCGGTTTGATAACACAGCTTTCCCACAACCTGCCCTCAATGTCTCGTAAGAAAATAACCACTTAGATGTTCTCACACTTTTAGAAACGTACACTTTCTTGAATAGGTTTCTGTAAGTGATGATCTTGAGTTTCTCTAGGATCAGATAGATGCCACATTTGACGAAGAACTCCTCGTTCCGCCGCAGTGCGTCATTCAGCTGTAGTAGGTTACCTGTACTGCAACACAAAATATACATATACGTTTAATTATAGCAAAATGTTGCAAATGGTGTTGTATTTTTATATTATGAAATTTGTACTGTTCGTTGGTAATAAATTATTGATTATAGACACTTATCGAACGATACTGGGCTTTATGCATGAGTTACTTCAGAATGTTGTATTGAGCGAGCTCAATATGCCATTCTGAAGCATAAAACCCATTATCGTTCGATAAGGTATTTATTATAAGGGGTCATAATTAACATTTCAAAACATTTATTGCAATAAAATAGTAATTTACTAGTGATTCTGAGGAACAATTCATTCTTTGGCATGCGTGCAAAACAGTCCAATATCAGTTTTTATTGCACTGGATGTCACATCGTGCAGGACAGCGCATATCACTGGACGTCACACCGTGCAGGACAGCACATATCACTGGACATCACACCGTGCAGGCCAGCGCATATCACTGGATGTCACACCGTACAGGACATCTCATATCACTGGACGTCACACCGTGCAGGACAGCGCATATCACTGGACGTCACACCGTGCAGGACATCTCATATCACTGGACGTCACACCGTGCAGGACAGCGCATATCACTGGACATCACACCGTGCAGGACAGCGCATATCACTGGACGTCACACAATGCAGGACAGCGCATATCACTGGACATCACACCGTGTAGGACAGCGCATATCACTGGACGTCACACTGTGCAGGACAGCGCATATCACTGGACGTCACACCGTGCAGGACATCTCATATCACTGGACGTCACACCGTGCAGGACAGCGCATATCACTGGACGTCACACCGTGCAGGACATCTCATATCACTGGACGTCACACCGTGCAGGACAGCGCATATCACTGGACGTCACACCGTGCAGGACATCTCATACCACGCAGGACAGGGCATATCACTGGACGTCACCCCATGCAGGACATCTCATATCACTGGACGTCACACCGTGCAGGACAGCGCATATCACTGGACGTCACACCGTACAGGACATCTCATATCACTGGACGTCACACTGTGCAGGACAGCGCATATCACTGGACGTCACACCGTGCAGGACATCTCATATCACTGGACGTCACACCGTGCAGGACAGCGCATATCACTGGACGTCACACCGTGCAGAACATCTCATATCACTGAACGTCACACCGTGCAGGACAGCGCATATCACTGGACGTCACACCGTGCAGGACATCTCATACCACGCAGGACAGGGCATATCACTGGACGTCACCCCGTGCAGGACAGGGCATATTACTGGACGTCACATCGTGCAGGACAGCGCATATCACTGCAGACATTGCGCCATCAGTAGCAATTACCCATGTAATAAGTTGATATGCTCGCACACATACACAAACACACACACAAATGCACACATGCATGCACAGAAATGCACACACACACAAATGCGCATGCACACACACACAATTAAAAATTGCACACCATAAGGAGATCAGGAGTGATCCATCAGCATTCCACATTTACTGGAACAAATGACCAGCTGACTGTGTCAATTTGAACATAAGAACTGAACTGAGCGATATCTGACAGACTCTCAATAAACCCAAGGACTTTCTTGTCCACTTGCCACATGGAGCTTGTTTTGATTTAGATGGTAATATTGCTACAATATAAAAGTTTAAACACGCCAAGGATGTGGACAGATAACCATTTAAATTCCTTGTCCATGGCATACGAAAGAAGTGCCAGTGATTTTGAGACGGTACCCGCTTTCAAGGATTTTTTTGCACCTTGAAAAATTATTTCCTGAACAGCGAAGGCCACATTTGCAGACTATGCCACTTATGCTGTGCACCGGATAACATTTTAGTTGCTGGTTATCAGAATATGGATCCCCTGTGTATGTAGACAAAATATTCTTGTTTTTGTTGACATCTGAAAGGGAGCATCTAATGCTGATTTTTCTCGAAAAAAAATTGTAGGATTTGACAAAAACTCAACAGCATGTCAGTTAGAATTGTTATTTTGCAGGACTAAAAAACGTAAACATGTTCGCGTATGGAAAACCAAATCTGTCCCATTAACTGTGAGAGTGAACACCTGGTGTAGTGGCTCAATAGTTTGGTGATCACCTCGTGAGCAGGAGGTGCTGGGTTTGAAACTGGTGACTAGCATATGAGTATAGGAGGTTGTAAATGTGTCTCTGAAATGAGACACTAAAGATGACACAATTCTATCGGGTGTCTACGCCAAAGGAAGTAAAGGTTCTCACAATATGTAACCTGCTGTGCACTCACAGAGCGAGTGATCTCTATCTGTAAACTCACTAACTTATAAAGCATCCTGGAAAGGGGCAGTTTGGCTATAGCCACTTAAGACAATACCTGACAGCGGTGGCAAGATCTGTGAACTGCTCTAGGCGGTACTTCTTCAAGAGACTGCACTTTGGCATGTGACCCTGTGTACGCAGACAGAGGTTCAGTTACATCGGTACAACAAATGTCTTCGTATGCAAATATTCTGTGATCAAATGCATTTCCATCAAAGTTCCAAAAACACATTTCCATTGTAAGCCACCAATGATGCATATATCTTATCGCGTATAATAATGTTCCCAAATGTATGTAGTAATTCCACCAATGCTTGATACATCATGCACGCCATCTGGTGAGCAACAGCAGAGATAATCACAGAGTACTGATCAAATGTTGCAGAAGTGAATGTGGACAACGCACAATAAATATTAACCAATTATACAGGAAAAATTACTATGTGCAAAACAATCAATGGATAAATGATAAAGATGTTAAATATATGCCGGGACGGCGCACCCACCAGTAACATCTTAACAGGAAGCAGATACAGAAGAATGAGACGTTTGTTCTGCTTGGCCTGACAGTGGCAGCGTTGGAAGGCGAACGACAGATGTTCTTCAGCTGGGAAACAGATAGGATCATTTCATTATTATTATTAGTAAAATTTTCAAAGTGCCATACATCCGGAACCCGCCCATTCATAGGCACACACAGTCATTGTAAGAACGTACATGCACTCATAAGAATCGCAACTATAAATAGTTTAAACTGTATAACGATAAATAAACATTGTATACAAATTTGGCCAGCGTGTCAATATGTCGTATTAACATGTTAATGTTACAATGTCTGTTAATTTTTCTTGCAAACTCATATAATATATGAGTTTACAAGAAAAATTATTATATAGCATAAAGAACCACTTTTGTTGTTCTACACCAGTCAACAAATGACACCACTAGTTACCTTGTCTAGAGAAAAAAATGTTGGTGTATGCTTATAAGAACAGATCACTTGACATTTTTACATGGCCCAATTTTTTTGAAGCATACTGTACGCTTATTAGGTAGAATACGGTATATGTATTCTTACATGACATCTTGAGTGCCTAAATGTATTTTATTGAAACCTAAAAAAAATTATTATTATACTATTATTATACAGTTATTTGTTTAATTTGGATGTTTCAGGGTGAATATCATGTTTACATTACATGGGGAAAGAATGTCATGGTTACATTGCATGAGAAGGAATGTAATGTCTACATTGCATGGGGAAGGAATGTAATGTTTACAGTGCATGGGGAAGGAATGTAATGTTTACATTGCATGGGAAGGAATGTAATGTTTACATAGCACATGGACGGAATGTAATTTTTACATTGCATAAGGAATGTAATTTTTACATTGCACGGGGAAGGAGTGTAATGTTTACATTGCATGGGAAGGAATGTAATGTTTACATTGCACGGGGAAGGAATGTAATGTTTACATTGCATGAGAAGGAATGTATTGTTTGCATTGCATGGGGAAGGAATGTAATGTTTACATTGCATGGGGAAGGAATATAATGTTTACACTGCATGTGGAAGGAATGTAATTTTAATGATATGCCCACCACTTGATCCCAAGAACACCCAATCCAAATAAACTTTGTCCACATGTATTGGAAATCATCCACATCCGATCCCGAATGTACTCAGATGACTATATAAATAAACATATAACGGTCACATTATAGAAAAAAATTTGGTTCATAAAACACATTTTAGCAGAGTATAATTATATAGTTTGTGCTAAGACGATTTTACGAAAACAAATTAATGATCAGACTTTTTCGTTTAAGTTTGTTTGTGCTAAGATGATTTTACGGGAAAAAATTAATGAGCAGAGTTTGTTCATTTAAGTTTTCATAACTTTTCAAGCGAAGAAAATCCATCAAAAACTTCAAAATAAGACAAGATTAGTTGGATGGAAATGTTATTTGGAAGACAAACAGATGCACAAATTATGAATGTTTATCAGCATCTATCACGACTCACCTGTTTTGAAGTCACTGTCAAACATAGCCTTCCGACCAACGTAGTATCTAAAAAACAATCCTCATTATTAGCTTTAGTAACCTTTGTTGCAAATCAAAGGTAAACCACATCTTTCACAAATCACATTTTTCACAAGGGTATGTAAACTGTAGGTCTGACCATCACCTCCACTGATAATAAATAACAATAAATTAATTTTTTATAGCACAGGTTCCTTGGAAGCTCAGTGCACTTTACATAAAATGCATGAATAAAAAAATAGACAAAGAGAACACCTATATAAACTAGTCAAATTAATTTAAAGGTGCGCTAATTATGTTGTATGTTCATACTACACTTCAACAGTTGCAAATGTATGCATTTATCATGTCTGTAGTTTTGAAATTCTGTTAGGGTAGTTTATCTGCTTTTAAACACTTTCATCTGCTCTGTAAATCCTATGGAACAGTTCACACGTTCAGACTTTCAATTATGCCACCAAAATGTGATTGTAGAATACACATCTTGTGCATGGATTCAATATTTTGTTACCTTGCCCATGACAATGCTAATTTAATGAGTTACATAACCAAGCAACTTATACACTTCAAAAAGCCTCTGACAGAAAACACTGCAAAACCCTGTGGAAGTTACTGAGACAAAATGGAATCCCAGAGAAGTTCATCTCAATAATCAATACCACATACAAGGGAATGACCTGCAGAGTCCTACGTGAAGGGAAGACAACAGACCAATTTGACGCAAAGACCGGCGACAGGGCTGCACACTGTCAACATTTTACCCCACCCCCAAGCGTACATTGGGGTGGGGTAAACAGGGTAAAAGCACACAATGTTTGTTGTGAGTGACAGTGTACCACCCAGCACTGTCTGAAAGTGTAAAACTAGGCTAATTTAGCTAAATCAGCAAAAAAACTATAGACAACAAAACCTGATCCAGCCCAAAACTATTTGACAAGAACTACACATTGAAAACATTCTTGGTGAGTAGATGATCAGATTCTTTCATTTAATATAAAAATAATTCATGGTGGTATGCATAAGCAAAGCGAGCAATGTCCGCATATATCCAAATGGACAGACTCCATGGATATCGCGGCTGACCCAGAACCGGCCTCCCCGGCACCACTGATGCCGACATGCAGCACATCGGCATGCAGCTAAAATGACAAGGGCCGATCTGGCGCATCTGCGTTGGATCGCCAAGAATAAGACGGAGTGGAGAACACTGCACAGAACAATAATTGAAGTGAAGCGATGTAAGAGGGCGTAAGAGCCAGCTGCTCACATAAGTTGGTCGTCACGACTGCGAATGACGAATCGATGACGCAGCAGAGGTGGTCCGCCGTACCTACCAGGTCTTCTGCGTCATTGCCTCAGGGGGGCAACACAGAATGCGAACAAGTCGCTGCACTCGAAGTTCTGGGCAAAGTGCCCCAAGACCGGCTTTGTCGGCTCGCAGAATTTAATAGTGGTTAGAGCTCTCGTTGAGCAAGCTATGCCAGGTGATGGACATTGTCTCTGGCTCGCGACTGCTGGCATCAGCGAAGAAGGCCGACACACAGCGACTAAGGCAGTCGTTGCGTCAGGCACAAGATAGCTCGAAAGAGGCAAGGCGAGCTCGCAAAGTGGCACGTGTGGCTGCACCTGACAGCAGTAGCTATGCCCCAGGAGGCTTTTAGGTGGTAATCACAAGGTTTAGTTAAAACCTAATTATTTCACACCAGCAGTGTCTTCAGCTTGTGGGACATTTCCACTTGACATTATTTACCTGGTACTGTCTTATATTGATGGAACATTTTTAGGCTGGTGGGACATTTGTACTGTTGTGTCTGTTGATGTTTATCATGTGATTATTGGAAGTGTTTTTTGAAAATGTACACTATATGAGAGGCATATTGCTATATGACCTATTGGCAAAGTATTTTTCAGTTCTGTACACTTTTATGTGTTGTAATGTCATGTTCAAGGTGTTGAAACTTTGACTGTATTTTTCTCAAATAATTTTTTTGGGCCAAAATCATTACTTATAAAGAGTGCTTTATTTATCAGTGTCATTTCTTCAGATTTCTGTCAGAGCATGCTGAAAGTATGCTCCTAACTACCATAGAGCCATTTTCTTAGATATGTACATACTATTCTCATCTTGTGATACTAATGTAGACCATCATCAGAATTGTTGACAATGGTAAAATGTGTAAAAAAAATAAGATTATTTAGTTATTGCAAATAACTCTGTAAGGTATTTACCAGTATTATTTTAAGTATGTGCTTACACATTTTTATTGAATTTGGCCTGCTCATTATCAAGATATGCTAATTATAAGCACACATCAAAATCCAAGATGGCTGCCTTAAAAAAAATATGGAATATCACACTTACCCATATTAACAAACTATACAAATGTCAACTAGATTGGTAAAGAATTAATAAAAGTGATTTTTTAGGGTAAATAATGTTTTCAATATACCCAGAGGCCTCCTGGCAGTGAACTCCCAATACTTGGTTGCAGCTTCCCTATCTTGGCCAACATGCACCTCTTGCAAGTCCTGCAGTATGACTCCACATCTGCTACCATAGAGCAATGGTATGGAAAATGTGCTTGTGTTGACTGATGTCTCCACGACACTGACACAAGCTGTGCCAACACGCAACCAAACCGCCAAAACACTTCTTTGGTCGTGAGCCACGACTGCCTGTTGACCATCTACTAGATGTCACAGAAGAAGAGTCTCTTCAGTGTTGATGACTGGGTAACCAGTCACCAGTATAGAGACTCAGAGAGGGATTCCGGTTGGCAGGATCAAAGATGGAAAACGAGGCTCTTTGGCGGGCTAGAACACACAATTTATGAGCTAGGCCGACTGACATACCAATTGGTGCATGTGTATTCCTGAGAAACCGAGGAATAAAAAGCCGGAATAAAATCCAGGATGCATATGATGACAAGCCGTACAAGGTTATAAATAGGCTTCAAGAACATGTGTACGTAGTCGAACCTCTACAGAGGGACCAACTAAGACTGTTCACAGAAATGAACTGCTACTTATGTGAGAAATTGCACCAGCCATCCAGTCTGATGAGGAGTCCACGGTTGGCAGTGTCGTTCTGTTGAGGCGTAGACTCCTCATCAGACAGGGAGATGACTCGGAATCGGCTGATGAGGTTGATGTATGCCTTCCCTTGGCTGGAACAAGATGGCGCATGCATGTGCCAGCCACCCGAGTTGATAACTTGCTAGTGCATCTGGCATTTCAGCCATCCTGTGTGATAGAAATGGAGGTTTCCTGTGTTCTCAGTATTTGTATTTATTAATGTTATTATTTTATTGCACCATAGTTTAGTTTGGCTTGTCAACATGTTTCTACTATTGCTACAGTTCAAACCCACATTGGGGGTGCATAAGAGATCGGTGTACGACAAGAACAGCTTCAACAGGATTGTTTTGACAACTGTCTGGGGGTATCACATTGTGATGACTATCTCCCTGTTAATGTTGTACTGATGGGAATGGAACAGAGTTAGGATTGTATTTGTTATAATGTTTGTTTGATACTTAATAGGAAAAGTGATGGTTTGTAAGTCCTGCTTGAATAATAAACAGCAGGATATCTGAGGTCACATGACTGTACCAGTTCGGTGCTTGTTAACAATGACAATTGTTTGTCTGATTCACAGTTGATGATTTCGTGACTTTAGTATGAAACTATTGTTTACAAAGGAACTAGTTTGCAGGTGTAGTTACAGAATGAAACTATTGTTTGCTGTTATTCAACAGAGTTAATTTGCGGGTGCGGTTATAAGTGAAGTGACTGTGGAATTTGTGCAGTGTTCTGTTGATAGTACAGAATATAAGTTTGGTTAATATGATATTATTGTGTTATGATATTGTTATAATAATATTTACGACCGTCATCCAAATGGATCCTTATGTTTGTCTGTATGTTCACAGGGTTTTGTATTGCCTGCTGCTTGGGCAGCAATGCGACATTTTCAACGAATAAACCATCTTGTAAACATCTAATGCCAGTGTCGCATTGTGTGACACAGACTTGGACATGGGGTATGCTATTTCAAGCTAAATCCAGAAAGTTGAGCAAAAAACTGAAAACCTTGGACCAGTTGAGAAGTGTTGCCTCACTGCAGGAGGAAGAGTTTTTTGACGAGTGGTTGCAAGATCACAATCACCAATGAACGTCAACTAAAGAGAATTTACTGAGAACCGTGGATGGTAGGAACTCACACGACATATATGTACCAGGTACTTGTCGTATCACTCTCTTCAACCTTGATTATTCATATGCAAGACTTTACTTACTGTGTCATATGCATACATTACCCTATGGCTATGGTTATAGTGTGCTTGATAGTTATAGTAATTTTAATCGTGAATGCATACCATTATTTTTTTTCATAACTGACGTTTGCAACTACACTGTGTATTTTTTGTTCTTGTCAATGACATATATTCCCTAAATCATGATACAAGAAAATGAAGATCAACTTAATATTATAACTGACAACCAATACAAACAATACAGAAACACACTAAATAGAGTAATACGTGATGCAAAATTCCAATATTGGACCAAACAATTTGATGAATCTAAAAACGACATCAAACAAACATGGTCTAACATCACTATGCAAGGATATGCTAAGTAACTATCGCCCAGTCAGCAATCTTTGAAAGTAATTGAAAAGGTTGTGGCCAACAGACTGAACACTCACCTAGTCAATGAATCACTGATGGACACATTTCAGTCTGCATACAAGAGAAACCACTCGACCGCGGCAGCCCCAGTGTGGGTAGTTAATAAGATCAGCACTGCAGCACTAGACCAGTGACAAGGCACTATTGTTGTACTCATTGATCTAAGCGCTGTATTTGACACAATATTACTGGATCATCTACGACGACGTTACGGCTTTGCCGGAGTGGCACTGTGTTGGTTAAAATCTTACCTATGTGATTGTAAGCAGTGTCGTCATCAGCGGCGCGTCATCCAGCGAGATGACTTTTATAACGAGAGTGCCGCAAGGACCAGTACTTGGACTACTTTTATTTTCATTATACGTGCAGCCGATCGGTGATATCATTCACAACCATGACTTAAAATTCACTTCGACCTGGATGCATCTTCTCTGCTGACCGCGGATCGAGCGATGTATCGATGACGTGAAGGATTGGATGACATGGAACTATCTTCATATGAATGACACCAAAACAGAAATTCTACTTGTTATCCCCAAATCGGCATCTACCTTAATAGACACCTGGACATGACTACGCAAGTGTCTGGTACCATCAGTACTTGCTCACTACATCTACGCCATATTGGTTTGATTCACCGTTATCTGACTGCCGACAGCAAAACGTGTATTGATTGCCATGGTAACCTCCCGTTTGGACTATTGCAACTCTCTGTTGTTTTGGACTTCAGCCAATAACATCGGCAGATTGCAGCGACTTCAGAATGCAGCCACTCGCCTTGTTACTCGTCAGACTCGTCATGAATGTGTGTTGCCTATTCTTCGCCAACTGCACTGGCTACCCATTCAGCAGCGTATTACATTCAAAATCGCTGTGCTTATGTACAAGGTGCTGCACGAAGACCTCTCGCCCGTCTACACGCAGAAGCTCATATGTATCTACAAGCCAGCCAGATGTCTTCGCTCTGCTGACTCTAGCACTCTCGTTGTCCCGAGATCATGCAGCAGAGCCGGTGACTATACATTTGTCCAAGTAGTGGCAGCTGTGTGGAACGCACTGCCATCCAGTGTCCTCTGCAAAACCTCACTGAACTCACACAAATCAGCCTTAAAGACACACCTATTTACTGCCGTGTATGTGTAGCTCAATGCTGAAAACATTTTTATTTACCATAACTCATTGATATTTTATCTTAGTTTATTTATTTGTTTTATACTTTTTAACTTAATTAGCCTAGCCACTTTTTAGCTTAACTTATTGATGTGTATATTTATCTTAGTTTATTTATTATTATACTTGTTGGTAACCAAATTAATTTTATTATTTGATTTCTTTAATAATATATGTCATGTTGCTCCTACAGTAACTGTTCTTATGGTCCATGATTATATTTATAATAATTATTATTACTTTAAAAACAAAATGTTATATATCATTTTACCTATGATATAACAGGTATTATTTTTAATATATTTTCTATATATTTTCTGTAAAGGACTGTGAACTGTATTGGATGTGACACTATATAAAAATAAATATTATTATTATTAATATATATAGTTTGCACAACACAAGGCAACGGGGCAAATAAAAAAAATATTCATACTGCACTAAGGGTTAAATGTTTTCTGTCACTGGTGGTCAGCTTTGGAATGGCCTACATATTGCACTAAGAAACTGTAAAAATATTTTCACTTTAGCAAAAATGCATAAAATCCTGTATGCAACCACGGTTGCATACAGGATTTTATGCTAGCAACAGCGCGAGCAGGGCACGGAAGGGTCAATAGGTAAAAATTGCTAATTTATGCTAATTTAGGGGTAGACAAAGAAACCTGGATTACTGACTAAGCGCTAACGTGACACCGCTAAACCAATCAGAGCACAGCAGTCATTCGAATGACGCAGTTTGAAATTAAGCAGCTTCACTCCGAATGTTCGATGCATGCGGAGTAGACCTGCTTTCTCGGTTTTAAATTTTTTCCATTCTTTTGTGCTCATTTCATTACTTTGTTTAGCTGATTATTGGTCGTTCGACTTTTTCACGAGTTCACTAACATCTGCTATGAAGTCCCTGTCGCCGGATTACCAGATGCCTCCTGCAAAATCTTCTCGCGGATGACCTGTTCACCAGCTTTGTTGTTTTAAATTTTTTTTTAGATTCGTTTGTGCTCGTTTCATTACTTTGTTTAGCTGATTATTGGTCGTTCAACTTTTTCACAAGCTTACTAACATCTGCTACGAAGTCTCTGCTGCCGGATTACCAGATGCCTCCTGCAAAATCTTCTCGTGGATGATCTGCTCACCAGCTTTCTGGGTTTTAAAATTTTTTCGACTCACCCTCCTCCCAACCTTCTCCTGCTTAAAGTTACATTAATGTGTTTAGTAGTGTTGTGCTTGGTAACATTTTGTACATTGACAGTGGAAGTGAAGTTACCACCTTCCCTATGACGCTTTCCCAGTGGACTTTGGGTTTTTCATTTGGCTATCTGCCCGTTCACGTAGGGTTTTGGTGCGGAGTGGAAGATGACTTCCCTTCCATCCTCGATCTTTTAGGTTACTAAACTATATAGAGTAGGAATTTCAGCAAGTAGTGTAGTCCAGTGCTGCAGTATATGCAAATAGGTATTGTGTCGAGTATTGTCGGTGTTGGGTTAATGTTTTAATGAGCTGGTGATGATGCCATGAATTGTCTTGTGTTGTAGGAATATTACATGTACTGTGTTGCTATGTCAAAATGTGGGCTCTGGGAGAATTGTGTTCAGGCGGCTTTGTATGAGGCTCAGCCACAGGCTTGGCATATTTTACAGGGTCCACATTTCATGCTCTTAATTGGAATAATATGCCATTTGGCAAACCCTTAATAAACGTCATTCATTTGGTCTTTTCATATCTTTACATCTGGCTTGTGTTGTTGATTGCATAAACGTCTATACTTGATATAAAAGGGATATTTTATTCTGAGATGTGTATTAATATGTTTATTGTATTAGCTTTTCGTATATTTATGCATTAATTATGTATGTTTTATCAGTATGATGCAAGAAATTGCTACATAAAAGAGGAATAATACAGATATATGTATGTATGTATGCATAATATTGCAGTCTGTGGTCTGTAGCACAAGCCATCAGTTCATCAGTGGCAGATGCCATAGACTTCCGTCGAGAAGACGTGGCGAAGGAGGAATTTGCAGGCAGTGAGAAAACCACAAATGATGTGTACATGCCAGAGGAGGTGGAACAGCAACCCTAATGTAACGCAGTTCAAGTGGCCCTCTGCAGAATACTTACAAGGAACAGTATTTCGCCACCCAGCACTGGAAACTGCAACGACTTTGATGAATCCCTTTGTGAGCCACTCTGTGAAATTCACTGTTAACGATCTCAGCAGCTTTGACCTTCACCTAACATGCAGGATGATGACGATGAAGTTAAAGCCATGGAATAAATTATGGTACCTCTAGACCAGAAGGATCCTAATGACATCAGAGATGACATCCTCTACTACATCGGAGGCTATGTTGTCATGAGGACGGCTGCCACGGTGTCATGCACCACCTGCAAATTGCAACTATTCCTGAATGCATCTGATCCCCCTGGACAAATGATAAATGTACCCAAGTACACTCTGCTGACTGTCAGAAAACAGGATGGTAGACTGACATTCCCTTCTGAGCCAGTTCTCAAGATAATCAAGACAACTGAAGTTATTTTCAGGTAATTTATGTTGCAAATGTTTGTGCTATGTCAGTGTGTATGTGAGTGAGTGTAGCAGTTTTGAAAATGTTCTGAAACACCAGTGACCTGTTTCCCAAGATTTCACTTCCACAACCACACGAATACTCGACAATGCAGTGCAATGAGGGAGGCGTACACGGACATTGATCCTGGCATGACTCCAGAAAATATGAGGGACATCTGCGTGTCCTATGATGCTTCCTGGATGACCAGGGGACACAAGTCGCACTATGACTTTGGTTGTGTGATCGATCTGTTCACCAATCTAATCATCATCTATGCCATCCTCAGTATGTACTGCCACGGCTGTGCAACAGTGGGTGACAGCATGGATGACAAGACAAGTCCCGAGTATGACCGGTGGCTGGCTGATCACGACTGTGATAAGAACTTTGAAGGCACAGCTGGAGCCATGGATACCGCCATTGCAGAGATCTTGTAGAAGCAGTCGATCGAAAGGCATGGCTTTCGGTACGTGACCCTTCTGTCGGATGGTGACGCCAGAACGTACAATCACATTGCGTCACACTGAACATCTATGGGGACAACTGCCTTGTAGAGAAAGAAGAGTGCATCAACCATGTGTCAAAGAGGCTTGGGACAGCACTGCAGAAAGTGGCAGTGGAGGGTTGTCAGGAAGGTGTCGTGACTGGTGGCAAGGGCGATGAGATCGTATGGGACGAGGAAGTGAACTCGGTTAGCACAGCTGAAATCTGAGCGAGAACAGTGGCAATAACCGAACAACATCGCTGGTGATAGTGCCATAACTAGCGGCATGGCCCCAAGTGGCAGCGTGGTCGTCGTGGAATGTGGCGTCGTGGAACCTGGTGAAATAGACATTTGTGCTAGAGCTGACGATCACCATTCCGTTAGCGAACCCTCAATCACGTCGTCATCACAGACAGATGAACCAGATGTTGACATTCCATGAAAGACCACAGTTGTCTCTTTGTTCAAGTGTCCTCGTTGAAGAAACTCGTTGAGAATCTTCCGTGCCCAGTTTGCTAGGCAGACTTGACAGTTGTTGTCATCGACAAAAGCAAGGGCCCTGTTGCTGGATTCCGTACTGAGTAACTTGTGAACATGTCTGCAGTGAGACACTGTCTTCAGGCAGGATTGGTAATCGTGGCAGTCGGTCTCCATTTGCCACAACGAGGAGAAATGTGGCAGGCACCATGGACTGTGGTGTTGGATTTTCTGGGCTATGATGGATTTGTTGGTGGCTGGATTCACCCTGCATCCACCAGAAGACATAAGTCAGACACCAGAAAATGGTAGCTGTAACACAGTGACCACTTGTCTCAATGATGCCGCTGTTTGTGTGAGGCAAGCGTATGCTGAGCTGTCTGGTATACCTCCAGAGGATGTGAGAGACGTCAACGTATCGTACAACGCATCCTGGATAACATGAGGACACCAGTCCTACTATGGCATTGGCAATGTGATTGACTTGATCACCTGCCTTGTGACTATGCTGTACTGAGCCTGTACTGCCACGGCCGCAAATTTTGAGTACACTACATGGAAGGCAGACCATGTTTACAACAAAAACTTTGAGTACACTGCAGGTGCAATGGATGCTGCAATTGCAGAGATCTTATGGCGCCGCTCAGAGCAGAGACACAGTTTCCACTGTCTGACAGCACGGTGACGCGAAGACGTACAATAACCTGGTGCCCCTGAATGTCTACGGAGATGACTGCCAGGTCACGAAAGAAGAGTGCGTAAATCATGTGTTACAAGGCTTGGCACTGCTTTGAGGAAAGCTGCAGCTGAGGGTCGACACAGGTGGAAGGGGCCACGAAAAGCTCACAGCTGCTGTGATCACCAAACTGACGAAGTACTATGGCAATGCTATATGTAGCCACCCAGACGATCTGGAAGGCATGGGAACTGCAGTGTTCCCCATATTCCTCCATGTGCTGTCAACTGATGATGACCCACATCACGATCCCTGCCCAGCTGGGATATCGAGCTGGTGATTCTATCAGCGTGCAGTTGCAAAGGGTGAACGACCAGGGCCGCATGAGGACATCATTGGCACACCACTGTCACGGGAAGTCAGTTGCTTCGTGAAGCCAGTCTACGTGCGTCTTGGTGATGAGAACCTCATCTGTCGCTGTCTCAGAGTGAAGACGGAGAACCCAAACGAAAGTCTGCATTCGGTCATCTGGCGGAAGTGCCTCAAAACGGACTTCCTCGGGAAACTGTGTGTTGAGGCTGGCGCTGCCATCGCTTGTCAGCGAGTTCAACCAGGGAACAGAGAAGACGGTGGAAGAAACAACAGCTTCCCTGGGGTTTCAACTTGGTGAAGCCCAAGTGAAACTGACACGTTCGAAGGACCGAGAAAGAATTGCAATGCTGGAAAGACAGAAATTGCAATGATGGAAAGACATGCACTGCAAACTGTCAAGAGGGAATTTGTATATCTATCCATGCTTCAATTTTACCTCCCTGCACCTTCATGCACCCTATCTAAATAATTGGTAAATATATGTAAAGTTTAAAAAAATATTTTTGACATACTGTTTGGAGAGTAAAAATTCCTCTTGACAGCTTGTAGATACATGCATTTGCAATACATGTAGCCTGTTTTGGATGTTGTAGCTATGTGCATTGTTTTGGGGGATTTGCATGAACATGGGTCCAAAAAAAAGGCTGCCATTTCCATGGCACCCATCTGTCAAAAAAAAATTGGAAATGGCTGTGGTGGAGCAGCTGTTCACACAAGGAGCTGCTGGGGAATACAGTGTTCACACAAGGAGCTGCTGGGGAATACAGTGTTCACACAAGGAGCTGCTGGGGAATGCAGTGTTCACACAAAGAGCTGCTGATGACCATGTCATTGGAATGGAAATAAATCATCTGTCTGGCCTGACAAGACAAATCATCTGGTCATACCTTACAGTGAGGATGAAGACATGCAGGAAGACACACCAAAATTATTGTACACATGAATACGCCTTCATCCCGACATGCAACGGCATAACTAATCGTGTTTAAGGGCACATAATCTTGACTATTTCTCCTGTTGTTAGTTGTATTTACTGTATAGGTAGTTTGTCTTATTACTAACAATTCAGTTGTTTAAATCTAAATGTTACCCCAGAGACAGGGGACACATGTGGTCAGTGGGAGGGGCACTGCCCCAGTGGGTAAGGTGTAATTGTACACTTAATGACAACTCTGTTTTGATAAGTTCCTAAATTACATTTTCTACCTTATTAAGCGAAGCTTTCAATTTATAATTGCATGATACTGTGTGATAGGGAACTGTCCATCTTTTTAAGTCAAGGTATTTACTTTATTAGTTATAATTACTTAATGGTGACTTTGACTGCTAATGTGTTGGAAGAAGGGGAATGAGTGGTCTTTGGACCTTAGGGAAGAATGTCCAATAGGGCTTAATGAGATTTTGACCACTTGTTGTTAGTTGCTGATACAGTGAGACACTGTCTTCAGGCAGGATTGGTAATCGTGGCAGTCGGTCTCCATTTGCCACAACGAGGAGAAATGTGGCAGGCACCATGGACTGTGGTGTTGGATTTTCTGGGCTATGATGGATTTGTTGGTGGCTGGATTCACCCTGCATCCACCAGAAGACATACGTCAGACACCAGAAAATGGTAGCTGCAGACAGAGTGACCACTTGTCTCAATGATGCCGCTGTTTGTGTGAGGCAAGCGTGTGCTGAGCTGTCTGGTATACCTCCAGAGGATGTGAGAGACGTCAACGTTTCATACCACGCATCCTGGATGACATGAGGACACCAGTCCTACTATGGCATTGGCAATGTGATTGACTTGATCACCTGCCTCGTGATCGACTATGCTGTACTGAGCCTGTACTGCCACGGCCGCAAACTTTGAGTACACTACATGGAAGGCAGACCATGTTTACAACAAAAACTTTGAGTACACTGCATGGAAGGCAGACCATGTTTACAACAAAAACTTTGAGTACACTGCAGGTGCAATGGATGCTGCAATTGCAGAGATCTTATGGCGCCGCTCTGAGCAGAGACAGAGTTTCCACTGTCTGACAGCACGGTGACGCGAAGATGTACAATAACCTGGTGCCCCTGAATGTCTACAGAGATGACTGCCAGGTCACGAAAGAAGAGTGCGTAAATCATGTGTCACGAGGTTTGGCAATGCTTTGAGGAAAGCTGCAGCCAAGGGTCGACACAGGTGGAAGGGGCCACGAAAAGCTCACAGCTGCTGTGATCACCAAACTGACGAAGTACTATGGCAATGCCATATGTAGCCACCCTGATGATCTGGAAGGCATGGGAACTGCAGTGTTCGCCACATTCCTCCATGTGCTGTCAACTGATGATGACCCACATCACGATCGCTGCCCAGCTGGGATTTCGAGCTGGTGATTCTATCAGCGTGCAGTTGCAAAGGGTGAACGACCAGTGCCGCATGAGGACAACGTTGGCACACCACTGTCACGGGAAGTCAGTTGCTTCGTGAAGCCAGTCTACGTGCGTCTTGGTGATGAGAACCTCATCTGTCGCTGCCTCAGAGTGAAGACGGAGAACCCAAACGAAAGTCTGCATTCGGTCATCTGGCGGAAGTGCCTCAAAACGGACTTCCTCGGGAAACTGCGTGTTGAAGCTGACGATGCCATCGCTGTCAGCAAGTTCTACCAGGGAACAGAGAAGACTGTTGCAGAAACAACAGCTTCCCTGGGGTTTCAACTTGGTGAAGCCCAAGTGAAACTGACACGTTCGAAGGACTGAGAAAGAATTGCAATGCTGGAAAGACAGACATTGCAATGCTGGAAAGACATGCACTGCAAACTGTCAAGAGGGAATTTGTATATCTATCCATGTTTCAATTTTACCTCCCTGCACCTTCATGCTCTCTATCTAAATAATCGGTAAATATATGTAGTTTTCAAAAATATTCCTGACATACTGTTTGGAGAGGAAAAATTCCTCTTGACAGCTTGTAGATATACGCATTTGCAATACATGTAGCCTGTTTTGGATGTTGTAGCTATGTGCATTGTTTTTGGGGATTTGCATGAAAATGAGCCCAAAAAAAGGCTGCCATTTCCATGGCACCCATCTGTCAAAAAGAAAAAATTGGAAATGGCTGTGGTGGAGCAGCTGTTCACACAAGGAGCTGCTGGGGAATACAGTGTTCACACAAGGAGCTGCTGGTGAATGCAGTGTTCACACAAGGAGCTGCTGGGGAATACAGTGTTCACACAAGGAGCTGCTGGGGAATACAGTGTTCACACAAGGAGCTGCTGGGGAATACAGTGTTCACACAAGGAACTGCTGGGGAATACAGTGTTCACACAAGGGCTGCTGGGGAATACAGTGTTCACACAAGGAATTGCTGGGGAATGCAGTGTTCACACAAGGAGCTGCTGGGGAATACAGTGTTCACACAAGGAGCTGCTGGGGAATACAGTGTTCACACAAGGAGCTGCTGGGGAATACAGTGTTCACACAAGGAACTGCTGGGGAATACAGTGTTCACACAAGGGCTGCTGGGGAATACAGTGTTCACACAAGGAATTGCTGGGGAATGCAGTGTTCACACAAGGAGCTGCTGGGGAATACAGTGTTCACACAAGGAGCTGCTGGGGAATACAGTGTTCACACAAGGAGCTGATGATGACCATGTCATTGGAATGGAAATAGACCATCTGTCTGCCCTGACAAGACAAATCATCCGGTCATACCTTACAGTGAGGATGAAGACATGCAGGAAGACACACCAAGATTATTGTACACATGAACACGCCTTCATCCCGACATGCAACGGCATAACTACCGGTAATCGTGTTTAAGGCCACATAATCTTGACTATTTCTCCTGTTGTTAGTTGTATTTACTGTATAGGTAGTTTGTCTTATTACTAACAAATCAGTTGTTTAAATCTAAATGTTACCCCAGAGACAGGGGTCACATGTGGTCAGTGGGAGGGGCACTGCCCCAGTGGGTAAAGTGTAATTGTACACTTAATGACAACTCTGTTTTGATAAGTTCCTACATTACATTTTCTACCTTATTAAGCGAAGCTTTCAATTTATAATTGCATGATACTGTGTGATAGGGAACTGTCCATCTTTTTAAGTCAAAGTATTTACTTTATTAGTTATAATTACTTAATGGTGACTTTGACTGCTAATGTGTTGGAAGAAGGGGAATGAGTGGTCTTTGGACCTTAGGGAAGAATGTCCAATAGGGCTTAATGAGATTTTGACAACTTGCTGTTAGTTGCTGATACACATATACACTGGGAGAGAGTTCGCTACACTCCTCCATACAAACATGTGCAACTCTCATTTAGTGATTAGTTTTTATATCATTATTTAGTACTTATTACATACGTCATTTGTCAGACTAAATCTTGAGTTGTCATCGATCACAATGGTGACAACGACATGTAATGCAGGGCAACTCAACGCCGCTGTGGGGCCATCTCCATCAAAATGCCAACATTCTGGTGAACCAGCCCCATGGTTTGAACAGGCCGAGGCCCAGTTTGGCGTGCGGAATATTTCCGGTGACAGAATATGAATATTTTTACGCATGTTAAAATAGTATTTGTATAATGTGAGGTGAAAATGTGATTCACTGAAATTGTTATTAGTTATACAGTACTGGGTTGCTGCAAGAGTACTAGTCCGCATTCCGGGATGCAACCGTAAACCATAACGAGGCTACACTACCTCGTCCCTTTCTGCTGCTGATTTCATCGAAGTCAGACGTGTCCTTTGTAACAGCAGATCTTGTTAAATCTTGTTAAAAAATTGGAAATTTTTCTTTTGAGAAAAGGTAAAGGTTGGCATTGTTTTCTATATTACTATTTTCTGTCTCGGATTATCAGTGGAGTACGGTTCAGTAATTGATATGCTTTTATTGCTTTGTAGTACTTGCATATACTTGATTAATTTGCACGTTGGTGTCCCTCCTTCCTTTGTCTTCGACTTCGTTTGCGCTGCCATTCTGAATTTCTGAAAGACAGTTGCGTAAATGATGGATGTTCATTCTGCCGATGGAGATTCTGACCTCTTAATTATGGGTCACAGCTTTGTTTGCCACTTGTGTGAATATGTTCACAGTCCTAGACATGATTTTGATACAGACTTAGGAATTCAGACACAGTATAAACATGTTTTTTACCATGGCATTGGGGGCCTCACTCTGAGTAAACTATTTTACGAAATCCCACTTGTTCGTGAGCTAGCTCCATGGATTGTCATCATCGATATCGGTACGAACGATTTGTCTTGTGATAATGTTCTACCAGCAGCTCTTGCTGCTCCCATTGTTGAATGTGCTAAGTTTGTAGCAGCAGTCGATTCGGTTGCGGAAGTGTTGATATGCCAGATACTTCTGCGTGTGTTGATGGCTCGGCCGCCTGGACGGCAGTGGAAACCTACACCTGCCGACTTCAATACGCCAGATTCTCGGTCAACAGTTCGATCGAGGCTTTGACTAGAGATCTAACCCATATCCATTACTGGCGGCACCGGGGCATGCCGACTGGGAGCAGTACTTTGATAGGTTTGGGGTGCATCTTAATGATGCTGGTATGCGTAAATATTTCTGTAGCATCAGGGGTGCAGCCTTATTAGCTGCTGCCCAATGCTAATGTGTACCCAATGGCTGACGTTTAGTAGACTATTAGTTTACCATTTCAGCATTTGCACCGGGTTATTATCGATCGTGATAATGTAAGTTTAAACCTTAATTCAGTACTACGTAATGTAGTTGTTTCCAATTGCATGTTTATGTCATACTTATGGTTGACATTTTCATTTTGTATGGCACCTTCTGCCCCAGCTATCTCAGGGCAGTGTCTCTGTAATAATTATGATTGCAATGGTTTGGTGTTTTGTATATGTTTGTTCACATATGCCATTAATATGTGTTCTGCACCAGCAATCTCAGAACAGTATCTCTGTATCACTTATGAACGCAACGTTTTGGTGCTTGTTTATACATTAGTTCATGTGAACAGTGTCGGAGTAGTATCTCTGTCCTGTAAACATTGCACATTTGTTATTTACACAACCATGCCATTAATTGCACCTTCTATACCAGCAATTTCAATTTTTTTTCTGTACTGGTTATGATTGCATATTTGGTACCACTGGTTTGGCCGTGTGAACAATCAAGAGTGGTGTCTCTGGGTTACTGCACCAGTTATCACACTGTCATGGCATGATTGTTGCAGTCTGGATGCAGTGTCTGGCCTTCGTATCCCATGTTGTAGTATGCCACCTCGACGACCATCCACCACCCGAGATGCAGCGACCAGACCGCCTTCACAGCGCCGATCAGCTCAGAGGAAGCGCCCTGCTGAGACGGCACTAGCAGTGGCACCACCACCATGACGTCGCCGAATCGTCAGTGCTGCCGCTGGACGTCCTGAAGATGGCTGAGGCACTACTCGCTACTCAACCCAGCGGTTCGACCGAGGGCGTACAGCAGACGGCTGAGATAATCGTTCAAGTCACACGCGAGGTACTTAGACAACTCCACAAAGACTGTTCTGCATCACCAGGTGCCAGGGACTCACTGCCTGTGCCGGGGGATGACGTGTGTGACTTTGACAGGACGTCCATCAACCAGCAGCGCTGAAGATCAGATGGACGGTGCAGTGGCAGGGGCCATCAACTCTCTGCTACAAGGTGATGTTGGTGACCAAACCATACCCCAATTTCTACCCCTGCACACTACCGAACTGGGTGCTGATCTGTCTGACTGCATACAGTCCAAAATCTGGGCTAATGAATATGTAGATATTTTCAAATTGATCAATAAGGTACAGCCACAGCAGATGACTGTGTCAACAGGTTACTCTCATCAAATCATCTCCGTCATGCCCCAGAGTAAAGGAAGGCAGATTTCCACCATCGACCAGTGGACTTCTGCCTTCTTGGTGTTTGGGGCTGTTTACACTCAGCGGTTTCTGGAAGTAGCCCCTGGTATGTTTAAGTACTGCGAAGTTGTTCGTGATATTGCCCAAACGGGGCCACTGCTTGTCTGGCGGCAGTATGACGAACAATTTCGCATGTTCAGGCAATCTAACTCTATGAACTTCCCTTGGGACCAGCCTAGGTGGGACTTCTTCTTCCGGTGTATGTACACCAGACAAGTCCAGGTGGGGATGGGTCGTGCTCCAGCCACTGTTCCCAACAAACCATCCCGTCACACTCAGCCCTTTCCGGCTGGGTAAAGCCGGACAAACCAGAGCGACAACAAATGTACGCCCAGACCATGCCATTACAAGCATGTGTGCTCAAAGTGCCAAGCCCCCATCCTGCCAGTTCCTGTCGCCAACGTAATGCTCCCAACCACAATAAACCCTGATGCGTTACAACAAGCACTGATCGGCTATGATCAAACAGAATCTGCTTTTCTTCTTGATGGTTTTAGAAAGGGATTCCTGATAAACTACCATGGTACTCCTTCTCTATGCTTCTCTGATAGCCACCCCCCCATATCACTTCATAAAGACACAGTAGAAAGGAAACTGTCAAAAGAACTTATGGGACATATAGCTGGTCCTTTCGTTTCACGACCATTTCATGATTATCAATCATCCCCACTTGGTGTGGTGCCCAATAAAGAACCAAAACGAATTCCGAATTATCATGATTTCCCGCAATACCGATAGACCAATCAGAGCGCAGTCATCAGTTCGGGTGACACGGTTGAAATTACACAGCTTTCTTGATTTCCAATTTTTTTACTCGTTTTGTTTCTTGTTTTAGCTTTGTTATGTTCCTTTGTTCAGTGTTGTTAGTTTGCGTCTAATTTCTTCATGAGTTCCACATCTTACATGACGAGGTGAGTGCCGACTCAATACCAGCCGAGTTTCGCAATTTTCTCTGTATCTCATATTCGCCATTTTGTTTTGCCTCATTCGTACTTTGGGTAACTGACTCGATGTTGTCCATTAAGGTTTAAGTTTTGGGATACAGCCATGTTTATTGGCTGGGTGCGTTTGCTGGGTCTGCACCCCCCCTCGGGCTTGTTTGCTAATTTCGCTTTGCATGGTCACTCTTGCAATGTCCATTACTTTAGCCTCCGTGGCGCTACAGTGTCCACGATCCGGATACCAGCAGTGCGGTCTCAGATAGTTTCGTATGGCGCAGATGTTGTGTCGCACATAGGGGGCAATGACTTGGATGGGAAATCGGCCCTGACCCACGTGTACTGAGTAAGCCGGATCTCCGTGTGCCAGGTGGTCTATCGGTGACATTTTAGTTTTGAGGAGGGTGCCGCTCGTGTAATCTTGCTTAATGAGAAGCTAGAGTCTTTGTCTAAGGGGGAAGAAGGCATGTTTTTTCTGGACACATACGTGTCTTTGGAACAGTATCTGGGCCGTTTTCCATCAGGATGGGGTACATTTTTGTGGGGGTTCACAAGCCAGATGGCTTCATCAGCTAGGCACCAAATGTCTTTGTTACTTTAACTAGTATGGACAGTGCTGGTGGAAAAGTATTACCCCTGACTAGTTTCCCTGAGAGGCCACATTCTCACTACTGACCCTCTAGCTGCTCAGATACAATCACTATACTGTTCTACAATCTAGCTCCTCCCATACCCCAGTGGAACAGGTCGGTAAAAAGACAAGTTGTGCCCTCATCATTCATTTAGTTCTGTATTTAACTGACATTATTTGATGTTGTGAGCTCTCATTAATGATAATGTAATTTTCCAAGCATCCCAGTGAGCACCATGTTCAAGGGTGGCAGACCAACTGACCAGCTAAGGCTGGCTGGGAACACTGTTTTAGGCAGAGTGGTTGCCAGATGCAAGCTGTGTAATTTTTTATATAATATTACTCATAATTTTGTTTTTATTTCTATGCATTGTACTTTTACTTCTACTTTTACTTCAAGTACTTTTGATAATTAACTTTACTTTTTAATCAAGTACTTTTGTTACAAAAGTACTTTTACTCAAGTAGTTTTGGGGTGAATTATTGTTACTCATGTACAAAATGAAAGTAATTCAGTCACGACTGCATGTACGTGGGAGAATTACCCAACTCCACGAGTACTGATAAGTGACACGTTTTTCACCAAAGTAACCAGCTGAGTATTTCCAATTTGGTTAATTGCCACATCTACAGGTAGAAGTGTGTGTGTGTTGTATTGATAACTGCATAAAACAACTTAAATCTGGGAAATGTGTATTTCCGACTCGGCTTACTACTTAACGTTAAACACGCACGCACGCACGCACGCACGCACGCACGCACACACACACATTGAAAGATTAGAAAGCAACTTCAGTCTTGGAAATGTGTATTTTTCGGTGCATTGTTTGACTTACATGTAGATGAGTGACATAACACCTATGATGAGTGATGATCATTGAAGCATTCCTAATCAATGTAACAAACAATCTGAGGAATGTGTACTTCCAGCTTGGAATATTCCTCAGTGTTACACCCCCCACACACTGAAAGAAAACAGCTTCAATCTGGGAAATGTGTATTTTTTCGACTTAGTTTATCAGTGCACTGTTTTACATTACACAAATCGCGGAAAAGTATATTGGCGCACTGTTTATCTGCAAATTGTTTGATCTACATGTATACAGAAGAGGGCTGATCATCAACGCATTTCTATCGAAAGTAACCGACAGTCTGGGGAATGTGTACATCCAACTTAGTTTATTCTTCAATGTTTCATGCAAATAATGACTTCAGTCTGGGAATTGTGTATTTTTTACTCGGTTTACTACTTAACATTCCACATCTACACATTGAAAGGTTTACTACATAACATTCCACATCTATACATTGAAAGGTTTACTACTTAACATTCCACATCTATACATTGAAAAGTTGGGAATGTTTCATTCGGCTTAACACACAATGTTGCATGCCCATACATTGAAAGATTGGAAAGCAAATTCAGCCTGGAAAATGTGTATTTTCGAGTGCATTGTTTGATTTATATGTACATAAGTAAGTGATACGACACCCGTACTATACTGAGTGCTGATCATCGACGCTTTCCTGACCGAAGTAACCAAAAATCTTGTACTTCCAGCTCAGATTAATCCTCAATGTTTCACATGCATACTTATTAATCCTCAATGTTACATCTGACTAAAGCAGTGACATTTATATGGTTTTCATCATATTGACATCCATTTGTGTGTGTGTGCGTGTGTGCGTGTGTGTGTGTGTGTGTGTGTGTGTGTGCGCGCATGTACGTATGTTCATAGGTACATACCTATGTACACACAGTGGTCTTGACCAAACTAACGGACAGTTTGAGAAATGTGATATTTAATCCTAAATATTGCGCACCCATACATTGAAAGATTGGAAAACGACTACAATCTAGTAAATGTGTATTTCCAACTTAGTTTATCAGTGCAATGTTTTATATACATCTACATATATGTATGACCAACACCAAGACAGCTGCTCATCGAAGCTTCCCTGACCAAAGTAACCAATAATCTTGGAAACGAGTATTACCAGCTTGGCCTAATCCTCAACGTTGCACGACCATTCCTCCAAAGGTTGGACAATGACTTCAATCTTGGAAATGTGTATTTCCAACTTGGATTAATCCTCAATGTTGCACGACCATTCATCCACCGGCTAGAGAACGATTTAAATCTGGGAAATGTGTATTTCTAACTTAGTTTATTGGTGCAATGTTTGATATACATGTATGTATATATATATATATATATATATATATATATATATATATATATATATATATATATATATATATGACCCAACACCAAGACAGCTGCTCATCGAAGCTTCCCTGACCAAAGTAACCAATAATCTCGGGAATGAGTATTACCAACTCAGCCTAATCCTCAACGTTGCATGACCATTTATCCAAAGGTTGAAGAACGACTTCAATCTTGGAAATGTGTATTTCAAACTTGGATTAATCCTCAATATTGCACGACCATTCCTCCAAAGGATGGAGAACAACTTCAATCTGGAAAATGGGTACTTCCAACTTGGGATTAATCCTCAATGTTGTGCAACCATTCATCGAACGGATGGAGAATTACTTCAATCTGAGAAATGTGCATTTCCAACTTAGTTTATCGGTGCAATGTTTGATATACATCTACATATATGTATGACCCAACACCAAGACAGCTGCTCATCGAAGCTTCCCTGACCAAAGTAACCAATAATCTTGGGAACGAGTATTACCAGCTCGGTATATTCCTAAACGTTGGGCGACCATTCATCGAACGGCTGGAGAATTACTTCAATCTGAGAAATGTGCATTTCCAACTTAGTTTATCGGTGCAATGTTTGATATACATCTACATATATGTACGACCCAACACCACGACAGCTGCTCATCGAAACTTCCCTGACCAAAGTAACCAATAATCTTGGAAACGGGTAAACGGCGGGATAACTATGACTCTCTTACGATGGGCGGATAAGGAGCTAGAGAACATGGCACGGGAGGAGCTGCGGTTGGCTGCTAATGGCTGTCGGAAACTGAACATCGAATTATCCAAACTTTTCCCCCAACGTACGTTGGAAGGGGTTAAAGGCATGAGGCGGAATGCCAAATATAAAAGCCTTTTATCATCTATACAGGCTCCATCCGCGGCCCTCCTGGGGCCTTCTCCTAGCACGGCAGTAGCTTGTGATGAGGAGAGCAGGGGGTCTACACCTGCCTCCTCACCAAACGATTTTGAGTTTGATCCTATTGTATGTGGGAACCCTACGAATTTTACGGAAGGGAGAGGGTCTACCTCTCCCAAGTTCTCAATCGAGAATTTAAGCACGGACTACAGCAGGACACCGGAAAGAGATGAAGGACTTAATGTTAGCAGAACTTTACGGTCTGTTTCACCTACCCGTCCGTCCTGTAATCTGGAGTAATCTGACACGAGTTGGGCTGCCCCAGACGATGGTGATTTCAATTTAAATTTGCATTTTAACCCCCAACGAGCGAAACCGATTCGACTCGTGGCGGGAATCCTTATTGCAGGAGCTTGTGCTCTGTCAGGGTTACTTCTATGACATTGATATTACTCAAATTATGGACTGTCAGGTTGGCCAACTTACATGTAACCAGAAATCTCTTTTTGATAAAGAGTACCAAAAGTGGATGGAGGGCGAATTCGTTGCTTCCCCTCACAGAAAAGGAGCAAATAGGCGATCGAGGGAGGCGAGCGCGCAGGAGGACCCAGTATGCAAGGTTCCAGAAGTTATTCCGTAAGAACCGGTCGGCGTGTGCAAAACAGGTATTGTCGGGCGATTGGGTCCACGAGGTGACACCGAGTATCCCTCTCGAAGATCAGGTGGTCTTTTGGAGCCGGGTATTCGGAGAACCGTCACAACCGGACGAGCGTAACCCAATCGCACAGGGACCAATCCTCTGGGATCTAATCCGTACGATTGCCCTACCTGAATTGTTTGCCACCCTTCGTAAGACCAAAGATGGGGCCGTGGGCCCTGATAAGGTTTCGATGCGGGATCTCAAGAACATCGATCCTCGCGCACATCTCGCCAACTTCAACCTCTGGTTGTATGTCGGGTACCAGCCGGCCGACTTCCGTCGCAGTCGAACGGTCCTCATCCCTAAGTCTGCCAACCCCGAGGGACCGGGACAATATAGGCCAATTTCCATCTCTTCATTTATTTGCCGCGCCTTTCACAGGCTGTTGGCCGACCGGCTGTCCAATTTGCTAAACTTTACCTCTCGACAGAGAGCTTTTGTAAAGGGAGACGGTATCGCGGACAACGTCTTTCTCCTGAGGTGCCTGCTCAGGGACAGGTGCGAGGCAGTAAAACCGCTCTCCTTGGCATTCCTCGACGTATCTAAGGCGTTTGACTCGGTGTCTCACAAGTCCCTCTTACTGGCCGTTAAGAGAATGGGGGTGCCTGGGCCCTTTGTAGAATACCTGCGCAGGCTCTACGCCGAGGCATCGACTACCCTACAGGTGGGTGACCGATCGAGCGACCCCCTTCAGCAGAACAGGGGTGTGCGACAGGGAGATCCTCTCTCTCCGCTGCTTTTCAACTGTGCCATCGACTGGGCAGTTGCATCTCTCGACAATGAGATGGGCGTAAGGGTTACCAAAGATGGCCCTCGCCTCAATCACTTGGCATTCGCGGACGACTTCGTCCTGGTGGCCGAATCCAAGATTGGCATCCAGCATCTGTACGACCAGTTTAGAGGTGCTTTGAGGCGCTTTGGTCTTACGCTGAACACGGAGAAATTGAAGACGTTGAGGATTGCGGTGGACGGGAAAGCTAAGAAGTGGGTATGCGATCCCACCCCGCTCGTTTCACTGGCACGGAGATAGTTGCCTACGATTTCGATCTCCCAAGGTTATAAATACCTGGGGATTTCGGTGAGTGCGAGGGAATCTGATTCCTCCCCCGAGGAGCTCCTCACCCGAGGGTTGAACCATCTGACCCGTGCTCCACTGAAACCCCAACAGCGAGTTTACATACTCACAAAACATCTACTACCAAAACTTTACCACCGTCAAGTCCTCTCGCGGAGCAATTACTCCGTGTTGAAGCGACTAGACAAGCTTGTCCGACGGGGCCTGAGAACCTGGCTGAGACTGCCCCATGACGCAGTCAATTCTTTTTTCCACGCCGAAGTACGGGAAGGCGGACTGGGTGTCCCCTCGTTTCGGGTGTCAATTAAACTAATGAAATCGAGTAGACTGGAACGATTGTCCAGATCGAATGACGAGGCCATAATGGCTCTTGCCCAGTCATCAGCCTGCTTTGCCAGGGAGAGGGTTAAATGCTTTAACCCCCCTATTAAGGTAGGAAATTTCATTATTACAGACACTATCACTGCAAAATCAGCGCTGGCGGCGACACTGCATGGGTCAGTTGACGGTCGGGGACTCAGTGGCTCTTGGACAGTACCGTCAGTACATAGCTGGGTAACTGATGGTACAGCATTACTGACGGGTGCAGGTTACATACACCACGAAGCTAAGAGCAGCTCGGGGTCGCCCGGACGCCAACAGGAGATGTGACGGCTGTTGGCAAAAACCCGACGGGGTAATCTACAAAGACAATGTCTGCTGGGTCATTGACGCCACAATTGTGGCGGACAACGCCAATTTGACGGATGCATATAATGAAAAATGTCGGAAATATGACACTCAAGCCGTTTGTGACTGGTGCCGGTTGAACCGGCCTTCCCTTGACGTGTCTTGTGTCGTGTTGTTCGGTGCCCTCGTGTTCAATTGGCGTGGTGCAATGGCTGCACAGTCTGCCAATTTAGTGGTGCCCGCGGATATTACCGGGAATAACAGAGAGGTGGTATGCCGAGGGCGCTAGTCCCCATTGATCTAGACACGGTGTGGGCTCTCATCGGTAACCAAAAGAGCCGCCCATGCTTACCGCCAAAACGAAATCGTTAACCCACAAAAATGAGGGGTAAGATGGCGGGAGGAGTGCTGGCCCCCGTGAGGCGCGGTCCCAAGTCAAGGGTCCCGCTAACCAGACCCCACCTATGGGTCAAATAGGTCGACGACGTTGGGTGCCGGTAGGGCGAGGCGGCCCAACGCGGGAGGAGTGCTGGCCCCCGTGAGGCGCGGTCCCAGGCCAAGGGGCCCGCTAACCAGACCCCACCTATGGGTTAAATAGGTCGGCGACGTTGGGCGCCGGTAGGGCGAGGCGGCCCAACGTGGGAGGATTGCTGGCCCCCGAAAGGCGCGGTTCCACTACAAGGAGCCCGCCAACCAGACTCCACCTATGGGTCAAAAAGATAGGCGACGTTGGTCGTCGGTGGGCGAGGTGACCCAACGCGGGAGGAATGTCGGCCCCCGATGAGGCTCGGTTCCAATACGAGGAGCCCGCTAACCGCATCCCATCCAATGGGTCAAATGGGGTGGTGGGGTGGGAGCCGTGCAGAGGAAATCCCACCACGGGAGGAGTCTTGGCCCCCGGATAGGCGCGGCTCCAATACGAGGAGCCCGCTAACTAGACCCCACCTAAGGGTTAAATGGGCGGCCTGCCAGGTGGCCGTAGTCCCGAGACAACCTGGTGGTCCCCACCTATGGGTCAAATAGGTCGGTGACGTTGGGCGAGGTGACCCATCGCGGGAGGAAATCGAAAACCCAAATAAAAATAACAGGAACATCACCTAGGGTGTCGTCACCCGGTACCGGCGGAGGAAGCCGATAGTGCGAGCACCCCAAAAACTGGTCACACTAGGGTTCTCCTAGTGTGGCCATGTGGCAGCCCCACATTAGGAGCTGGTTGAAAGACCAGCTCCAATCTCGTGTAGCCCAACCAGCTGCACGAGATTACTTGCGGTTACAGAAAAGTTAGCAACAATCAATCGGGGTTCCTCCACAGAGGAACCCTCCCGCAAGGGACCCACGGGGGTCGAGGGGGGGCACCCCGCATCCCTCTCCCGCCGGTCTTTGCCCCCACTGTGGAAAGCAGTGCACATGGTTTAGCCGTGCACACCAGGGCAGCCCACCCTGAGTCATACCACTCCGAGCGAACGGCGGCTATCGGCACAGCGGTAGCTGCACAAGTGAAGATTAGGTGGGACACTGAGGAGACAGCCATCATGGCTAAGGAGGAGGCCAGGCTGCGTAGTCTGGGCGTCAAGCATGTTAACCAAGGCTTATTATCATATATGCCTCAGAGGACCCTGGAAGCCATCAAGGGCCACCGCAGGCGCCCGGACTACAAAAGCCTGATCGAGATGTATCTAGTGTCCACTCTGTGGGGGCACGACACGAGTCAGGCGAAGGAGGTGGCAGAATCATTGAATCTACTATCTAACACAGCTGGTAATGCCCCAGCAGTGGGGTCCCCACCTCAAGTGACCAGGTTCACTAGGGACCCCACGACTTCAATCTGGGAAATAAATACTTCCAACTTGGATTAATCCTCAATGTTGCATGACCATCTATCCAAAGGTTGGAGAACGACTTCAATCTGTGAAATGTGTATTTCCAACTTAGTTTAGCGGTGCAATGTTTGATATACATCTACATATATGTATCACCCAACACCAATACAGCTGCTCATCGAAGCTTCCCTGACCAAATTAACCAATAATCTTGGGAAGGAGTATTACCAGCTTAGTGTACTCCTAAACGTTGCGCGACCGTTCATCGAACGGCTGGAGAACGACTTCAATCTGGGAAATGTGTATTTTCAACTTAGTTTATCGGTGCAATGTTTGATATACATTTACATATATGTATGACCCAACACCAAGACAGCTGCTCATTGAAGCTTCCCTGACCAAAGTAACCAATAATGGTGGGAACGAGTATTACCAGCTCCGTGTACTTCTAAACGTTGCATGACCATTCATCGAACGGCTGGAGAACGACTTCAATCTGGGAAATGTGTATTTCCAACTTGGATTAATCCTCAATGTTGCATGACCATTCATCCAAAGGTTGGAGAACGACTTCAATCTGGGTAATAAATACTTCCAACTTGGATTAATCCTCAATGTTGCATGACCATTCATCCAAAGGTTGGATAACGACTTCAATCTGGGAAATAAGTACTTCCAACTTGGATTAATCCTCAATGTTGCATGACCATTCATCCAAAGATTGGAAAACAACATCAATCTGGGAAATGTGTATTTCCAACTTAGTTTATCGGTGCAATGTTTGATATACATCTACATATATGTATCACCCAACACCACGACAGCTGCTCTTCGAAGCTTCCCTGACCAAAGTAACCAATAATCTTGGGAACGAGTATTACCAGCTCGGTGTACTCCTAAACGTTGCGCGACCATTCATCGAACGGCTGGAGAACGACTTCAATCTGGGAAATGTGTATTTCCAACTTGGATTAATCCTCAATGTTGCGCGACTAATTATCCAAAGGTTGGAGAACGGCTTCAATCTGGGAAATAAATACTTCCAACTTGGATTAATCCTCAATGTTGCATGACCATTCATCCAAAGGTTGGAGAACGACTTCAATCTGGGTAATAAATACTTCCAACTTGGATTAATCCTCAATGTTGCATGACCATTCATCCAAAGGTTGGATAACGACTTCAATCTGGGAAATAAGTACTTCCAACTTGGATTAATCCTCAATGTTGCATGACCATTCATCCAAAGATTGGAAAACAACTTCAATCTGGGAAATGTGTATTTCCAACTTAGTTTATCGGTGCAATGTTTGATATACATCTACATATATGTATGACCCAACACCACGACAGCTGCTCTTCGAAGCTTCCCTGACCAAAGTAACCAATAATCTTGGGAACGGGTATTACCAGATTGGTATACTCCTAAACGTTGCGCGACCATTCATCGAACGGCTGGAGAACGACTTCAATATGGGAAATGTGTATTTCCAACTTGGATTATTCCTCAATGTTGCGTGACTGTTTATCCAAAGGTTGGAGCACGACTTCAATCTGGGAAATAAGTACTTCCAACTTGGATTAATCCTCAATGTTGCATGACCATTCATCCAAAGGTTGGAGAACGACTTCTATCTGGGTAATAAATACTTCCAACTTGGATTAATCCTCAATGTTGCATGACCATTCATCCAAAGGTTGGATAACGACTTCAATCTGGGAAATAAGTACTTCCAACTTGGATTAATCCTCAATGTTGCATGACCATTCATCAAAAGATTGGAAAACAACTTCAATCTGGGAAATGTGTATTTCCAACTTAGTTTATCGGTGCAATGTTTGATATACATCTACATATATGTACGACCCAACACCACGACAGCTGCTCATCGAAGCTTCCCTGACCAAAGTAACCAATAATCTTGGGAACGGGTATTACCAGATTGGTGTATACCTAAACGTTGCGCGACCATTCATCGAACGGCTGGAGAACGACTTCAATCTGGGAAATGTGTATTTCCAACTTGGATTAATCCTCAATGTTGCGCGACCATTCATCCAAAGGTTGGAGAACGACTTCTATCTGGGTAATAAATACTTCCAACTTGGATTAATCCTCAATGTTGCATGACCATTCATCCAAAGGTTGGATAACGACTTCAATCTGGGAAATAAGTACTTCCAACTTGGATTAATCCTCAATGTTGCATGACCATTCATCAAAAGATTGGAAAACAACTTCAATCTGGGAAATGTGTATTTCCAACTTAGTTTATCGGTGCAATGTTTGATATACATCTACATATATGTACGACCCAACACCACGACAGCTGCTCATCGAAGCTTCCCTGACCAAAGTAACCAATAATCTTGGGAACGGGTATTACCAGATTGGTGTATACCTAAACGTTGCGCGACCATTCATCGAACGGCTGGAGAACGACTTCAATCTGGGAAATGTGTATTTCCAACTTGGATTAATCCTCAATGTTGCGCGACTAATTATCCAAAGGTTGGAGAACGACTTAAATCTGGGAAATAAATACTTCCAACTTGGATTAATCCTCAATGTTGCATGACCATTCATCCAAAGGTTGGAGAACGACTTCAATCTGGGAAATAAGTACTTCCAACTTGGATTAATCCTCAATGTTGTATGACCACTCATCCAAAGGTTGGAGAACGACTTCAATCTGGGAAATGTATATTTCCAACGTGGATTAATCGTCAACGTTGCGCGACTATTTATCCAAAGGTTGGAGAACGACTTCAATCTGGGAAATAAGTACTTCCAACTTGGATTAATCCTCAATGTTGCGTGACTATTCGTCCAAAGATTGGATAACAACTTAAATCTGGAAAATGTGTATTTCCAACTTAGTTTAGCGGTGCAATGTTTGATATACATCTACATATATGTGTCACCGAACACCAAGACAGCTGCTCATCGAAGCTTCCCTGACCAAATTAACCAATCATCTTGGGAACGAGTATTACCAGCTCGGTGTACTCCTAAACGTTGTGCGACCATTCACCGAACGGCTGTAGAAAGACTTCAATATGGGAAATGTGTATTTCCAACTTGGATTAATCCTCAATGTTGCGCGACTATTTATCCAAAGGTTGGAGAATGACTTCAATCTGGAAAATAAATACTTCCAACTTGGATTAATCCTCAATGTTGCATGACCACTCATCCAAAGGTTGGAGAACGACTTCAATCTGGGAAATGTATATTTCCAACGTGGATTAATCGTCAACGTTGCGCGACTATTTATCCAAAGGTTGGAGAACGACTTCAATCTGGGAAATAAGTACTTCCAACTTGGGTTAATCCTCTATGTTGCATGACCATTCATCCAAAGGTTGGAGAACGACTTAAATCTGGGAAATAAATACTTCCTACTTGGATTAATCCTCAATGTTGCATGACCATTCATCCAAAGGTTGGAGAACGACTTCAATCTGGGAAATGTATATTTCCAACTTGGATTAATCCTCAACGTTGCGCGACTTTTTTATCCAAAGGTTGGAGAACGACTTAAATCTGGGAAATTAGTACTTCCTACTTGGATTAATCCTCAATGTTGCGTGACCATTCATCCAAAGACTGGAAAACAACTTAAATCTGGGAAATGTGTATTTCCAACTTAGTTTAGCATTGCAATGTTTCATACACTTCTACATATATGTATCAACCAACACCAAGACAGCTGCTCATCGAAGCTTCCCTGACCAAATTAACCAATAATCTTGGGAACGAGTATTACCAGCTCGGTGTACTCCTAAACGTTGCGCGACCATTCATCGAACGGCTGTAGAACGACTTCAATCTGGGAAATGTGTATTTCCAACTTGGATTAATCATCAATGTTGCGCGAGTGTTTATCCAAAGGTTGGAGAACGACTTCAATCTGGGAAATAAATACTTCCAACTTGGATTAATCCTCAATGTTGCATGACCATTCATCCAAAGGTGGGAGAACGACTTCTATCTGGGTAATAAATACTTCCAACTTGGATTAATCCTCAATGTTGCATGACCATTCATCCAAAGGTTGGAGAACGACTTCAATCTGGGAAATAAGTACTTCCAACTTGGATTAATCCTCAATGTTGCATGACCACTCATCCAAAGGTTGGAGAACGACTTCAATCTGGGAAATGTATATTTCCAACGTGGATTAATCGTCAACGTTGCGCGACTATTTATCCAAAGGTTGGAGAACGACTTCAATCTGGGAAATAAGTACTTCCAACTTGGATTAATCCTCAATGTTGCGTGACTATTCGTCCAAAGATTGGATAACAACTTAAATCTGGAAAATGTGTATTTCCAACTTAGTTTAGCGGTGCAATGTTTGATATACATCTACATATATATGTCACCGAACACCAAGACAGCTGCTCATCGAAGCTTCCCTGACCAAATTAACCAATCATCTTGGGAACGAGTATTACCAGCTCGGTGTACTCCTAAACGTTGTGCGACCATTCACCGAACGGCTGTAGAAAGACTTCAATATGGGAAATGTGTATTTCCAACTTGGATTAATCCTCAATGTTGCGCGACTATTTATCCAAAGGTTGGAGAATGACTTCAATCTGGAAAATAAATACTTCCAACTTGGATTAATCCTCAATGTTGCATGACCACTCATCCAAAGGTTGGAGAACGACTTCAATCTGGGAAATGTATATTTCCAACGTGGATTAATCGTCAACGTTGCGCGACTATTTATCCAAAGGTTGGAGAACGACTTCAATCTGGGAAATAAGTACTTCCAACTTGGGTTAATCCTCTATGTTGCATGACCATTCATCCAAAGATTGGAAAACAACTTCAATCTGGGAAATGTGTATTTCCAACTTAGTTTATCGGTGCAATGTTTGATATACATCTACATATATGTACGACCCAACACCACGACAGCTGCTCATCGAAGCTTCCCTGACCAAAGTAACCAATAATCTTGGAAACGGGTAAACGGCGGGAGTAACTATGACTCTCTGAAATATAAAGCCATTCGTAATCGGCTAAATACTGAATGTGATGGGGCCGAGACAGATTGGCTCTCTGGCAGCCACGAGCACGGCGTGAGCATGGAGGTGGTGTGCGTGGACGAAGCGGTAGCTTCGGACCCCCACCCCTCGGGAGAGATAGGGGAGACAATGTCTTCCCCCGGTGTAGAAGGGAATCAGTTGGGGCGGAGTTGGTCTACGCCGATCCCCAAGGTGAGGAAGGGCCCGAAGGTATGATGGGCGGATGATGAGCTTGAGAGCATGGCACGGGAGGAGCTGCGGTTGGTCGCCAATGGCTGCCGGAAATTGAATATCGTACTTTCCAAACTTTTCCCCCAACGTACGTTGGAAGGGGTTAAGGGCATGAGGAGAAATGCTAAATACAAAAGCCTTTTGTCATCTATGCAGGCTCCATCCGCGGCCCTCCCGGGGCCTTCTCCGAGCACGGTAGTAGCCGGTGATGAGGAGAGCAGGGGGTCTACCCTTGCCTCCTCACCGAACGATTTTGAGATTGAACCTATTGTACATTTGAACCCAACTAATTTGACGGAAGGGAGAGAGTCTACCTCTCCCATATTATCAGATGAGTTCAGCAGGACACCGGAAAGTGATGAAGGACCTACTGTTAGCGAAGCTTTACGCTCCGTTTCACCTACCCGTCCGTCATGTAATCTGGAGCAGTCCGACGCAAGTTGGGCTGCCCCAGACGATGGTGATTTTACTTTGCATTCTAACCCCCACGAGCGAAACCGATTCGACTCGTGGCGGGAGTCCTTATTGCAGGAGCTTGTACTCTGTCAGGGTTACTTATGCTTTAACCCCCCGATTAAGGTAGCAAATTTTGTTATTACTGACACTTTCGCCGCAAAATCTGCGCTGGCGGCGACACTGCATGGGTCAGTCGATGGTCGGGGACTCAGCGCCTCTCGGACAGTACCGTCAGTACATAGCTGGGTAACTGATGGTACAGCATTACTGACGGGTGCAGGTTACATACATGCAATACAGATACGGGCAGGCACAGTAGCCACGAAGCTAAGAGCAGCTCGTGGCCGCCCGGACGCCAACAGGAGATGTGACGCCTGTTGGCGGACAGAGTCTATCGGACACGTATTACAAGTCTGTCCTCGAACGTGGGGACACCGAATAATGCGGCATGACACCGTCATGGAGAAGTTTCTCCAGCAAATGGAGATCCGCGGATGGCTTGCGGTCAGAGCACCTACTATTCCGGTGAAAGATGCGTCCCCGCAAAAACCCGACGGGGTAATTTTCAAAGACAATGTCTGCTGGGTCATTGACGCCACAATTGTGGCGGATAACGCCATTTTATCTGATGCGTATAATGAAAAATGTCGAAAATATGACACGCAAGCGGTTCGTGACTGGTGCCGGTCGAACCGGCCTTCCCTTGACGTGTCTTGTGTCGTGTTGTTCGGTGCCCTCGTGTTCAATTGGCGTGGAGCAATGGCTGCACAGTCTGCCAATCTAGGTAGATCACTGAATCTACCTGTGTCATTCTTTAAAATCTTGTCGGTATGCGTGGTCGAGTGGGGGTGGAGGATCTACCGATCCTTCCATCGGACTACTGCTTGGCAGTAGATACGTGTTTCTTAGTATAGTAGTGTGACCTAGCGACACTGGAGGCCGGCACGGTATGTGTCTATGATTTTAGTCGCCTCGACATCTCTTTTTCTATGAATAATTCATATAACCGCATGTGACCGCTACTTGGTGTTTAGTTTATACATGTAGTGCAGATGTATTATGTGTATTAAGTTTGTTAAAGTAGCTTGAGCTTGTAATGCGATTTTTTTTTTTTTTGCGCGAGTCCAGAAACTTTATACCAAAAACCGTTCGGATTGCGCGCGGAAAGTGTTAGCCGGGCAATGGCAGGAGCAACCGGCCCAACACTCCCTCTCGGATCAGGCCCTTTTCTGGGAGGGTGTCTTTGGGAAGGACTCCAGAGTGGAAGACAGGCAGGTCGAACCAAAGGGGGAGGTTCTATGGGACCTGATAGCCCCTGTCACCCTCACAGAGCTGCAGGCAACACTGCGCAATACCAAGAAAGGTGCCTTGGGCACTGACAACGTCACCTTGGCCGACCTGCGGAAGCTCGACCCTCGCGCACTCCTCGCGCACATGAACCTGTGGCTGTACACCTGCTATCTGCCCGCTGGACTCCGGTCCAGTAGAACGGTGCTCATCCCTAAGATACCGGCCCCTACGGGGCCCAAAGATTACCGCCCGATATCAATTGGCCCGTATATGGCCCGGGTTTTCCACAGGCTGCTCGCCACCCAGTTGTCCAATAGGATCAAATTTCAATCCAGACAGAGGGCATTCACGAAAGGTGATGGTATTGCGGACAATGTGTTCCTTTTGAGGTGCCTGCTAAGGGACTCATGCGTGGAGCTAAAACCGCTCTCGCTGGTGTTCCTCGATGTCTCGAAGGCATTTGACTCGGTGTCTCACGCCTCCCTCTTCCTAGCAGCGAAGAGAATGGGAGTGCCTGGACCATTCGTTGAATACCTGCGATGCCTGTACTCAGAGGCCGCGACTCGCCTACAGGTCGGTGAAAAATTGAGTGTTCCCCTGGCGCAAAACAGGGGGGTGAAACAAGGCGATCCGCTCTCACCGATCCTCTTTAACTGCATTATCGACTGGGCGATCGAGGCTCTCGACCTGGAGATAGGCGTCCGGGTAGGAGATGATGGTCCTCGCCTCAATCACCTGGCTTTTGCGGACGATATCGTCCTGATGGCCAGGAGTAAGATTGGCATCCAGCATCTGAGCCAGCAGCTGGAGGGAGCGCTGGGACACTGTGGTCTCACGCTGAATCCCGACAAATCGAGGTCACTAACGATTGCAGTGGACGGGAAAGCAGGCCGTTGGGTCTGCGATCCCACGCCGTACGTGTCCCTTGCAGGGGGAACCTTGCCTTCAATACCCATTTCCGAGGGATATAAATACCTCGGTATCACTGTGAGTTCCCGGGAGGGTGGTTCGTCTGCTGAGGAGCTCCTCACTCGCGGACTAAACCACCTGACCAAAGCTCCTTTAAAGCCTCAACAACGGCTTTATTTGTTGAAACATCACTTGATACCGAAGCTTCACCATCGGCTCATTTTATCACGTTCAAATAATGGCGTCTTAAGACGTCTCGACAAACTGGTCCGTAGGAGTCTGAGGTCGTGGTTAAGACTGCCCCATGATGCTGTGAACGCGTTGTTCCACAGCGAGGTACGTGAGGGTGGGCTTGGTATACCATCTCTCAAGCTGACGATCCCCCTTCTTAAGAAGGCGAGGTTGGATCGTCTCGCCAGGGTGCTGGACCCGGTTATCAGCGCCCTGGTTGCCAACTCACGTACCTTTGCAGACGAGCGGAGACGCTGTACCAATCCTCCGCCCAAGGTTGGTGACAACGTCGTTCGCAGCATGGTTGACGCCAAGCGCGAGCTTGCGGCGTCATTACACGGGGCGGTCGATGGCTGCGGCCTTCGGGCTTCGCGGGCCGTCCCTTATGTGCATGATTGGGTTACGAATGGCACGGCTCTCCTGACCGGTGCAAATTATATTCATGCGATCCAAATACGGTCGGGAACCGTCGCTACGAGACAAAGAGCAGCTCGGGGCCGACCCGACGCTGACAGAAGGTGCGACGCATGCTGGAGGATTGAGTCGCTGGGGCATGTCCTCCAAGTGTGCCCGAGAACGTGGGGGCATCGGATTAAGCGGCATGATGCCCTCCTCGAGAAGTTCCTCCTGAAAATGGAGAACCGCGGATGGGCGGTGACACGCGCTCCGGTGATCACGGTGCGGGGTGGCAGCCCGCAGATCCCGGACGCGGTGTTGTACTCACGCAGTACTTGCTGGGTTGTCGATGCGTCCGTTGTGGCTGACAACGCTGACCTCGACAACGCCCACGTGAGCAAGTGCGTGAAGTACGACACCCCGCCTGTCCGTGACTGGTGCCAATCGAACTGGCCTTCCGAGGGAGTATCCGGTGATATATTCTTCGGTGCCCTCATTTTCAACTGGCGGGGGGCCATGTCTCAGAAGTCAGCCAGCATGTGTCGTACCTTCGGCATTTCTAAGAGTGAATTAGTGGTTTTTTCGGCAGCGATTTGTGAATGGGGGTGGAAGGTTTATCGAGCCTTCCACAAAACTACTGCATAGCAGTAAGCGAAATTTGTTTGTATAACATCAGAAAGTGGAGTTCTTGTCTTTGTAGCCCACATTGCACTGCCGATCGAAGCATATATATTCCTTCGTTAGGATAAACATTATCCTCAGCCCGGGCAGTCTTTTTGTTAGCGCACGTATTCATTTGCTGTATTTATTGTTTGTCTCAATACATATACTGTTTGAGTATATTACACATCGTTTGCCTGGGCTGAAGGGCAAATAATGTGTTTATTTTTTTTTTTTAGCCAAATGGGAGCTAATCGTCATCATGTTGATGAGCCGAATAAGAGTGGACCGTTTTTCTCTTTTTAAATCAGTTACTCCCCCGTAGGGCCTGTAAGCGAATGCGCTCTGTAAGACTGGGTCTAGTCCCCCAGCCCCCTACGACCGCAGTTGGATAGCCTCCTCCCTCTTGGGAGGGGGTGAAAAGCATAGCCTTGGGGCGCCGCCGCCAGCATAAAGCCTCTACTCGTTATAGGCTGGCTGTTCACCTTCCCGAGGTGCCTGTGTCAATTATCTCCTTGCGGGGGTAAAACAAAGAGCAGCCAGCCGGGGTGGCGCGTCGGTACGAAATCGAAAACCCAAATAAAAATAACCGGCGCGTCACCACGGGAGTGGTCGCCGGGCCCCGTGAAGGCGTGCGCCCTAGGGTTCTCCTAGGGCGCCGTCACCCGGCACCGGCGGAGGTAGCCGATAGCGTTAGCACCCCGCAAACCGGTCATATCAGGGTTCTCCTGGTATGGCCATGTGGCAGCCCCACATACGGAGCTGGACGAAAGTCTAGCTCCAATCTCGTGCAGCCTAACCAGCTGCACGAGATTACTTGCGGTTACTGAAAAGAATCCTACAACGAATCGGGGTTCCCCCTCAGAGGAACCCTCCCGCAAGGGACCCACGAGAGTCGAGGGGGGGCACCCCGCAGCCCTCTCCCGCCGGTCTTTGTACCCACTGCAGGAAGCAGTGTTGGGGCGCACGCGGCCTAGCCGTACATACCACGGTAGCCCACCCTGAATCCTACCACTCGGAGCGAACGGCGGCTATCGGCACAGCGATGGCTGCCCAAGTGAAGAGTCGGTGGGATACCGAGGAGTCTGCCATCATGGCTCAGGAGGAGGCCAGGCTCCGTAGTCTGGGCGTCAAGTTTGTGAACCAGGGGCTATTACAATATATGCCCCAGCCGACCCTGGAAGCCATCAAGGGTCACCGCAGGCGTCCGGACTACAGGAGCCTGGTGGCGTTGTATACAGTGTCCACTCCGTGGGGGCACGACTCCGGTCAGGCGGAGGAGATGGTGGACCCAGTGTCTCCAACATCTAACACAGCTCGTAGTAGTACTACAGCAGTGGGGTCCCCACTTCAAGTGACTCGTGTCACTAGTGACCCCACGCCGTCTCCACCACCGCCACCCCCACCGGAGGTGGACACGCCAACCTTATCGAGACTAACACCGAATGTGACCATTACCGATTTTGAGCCCTTAGGAGATCTCGGGGATGAGGCAAATGACATGAATGATTATCAGTGGAGAGGGCCACTAAAGGCTGCTATCCTTAGGCAGGCCGATAATGCACTCATCGACCCCGAGCTCCTACTGTACGCGACCCAGTCACCGCATGGTGCAGATGGGCGCGTACAGGAAATCATAGACAGCGACCTCCTGGGGCTGTTGCCCCCAGTCGTAGGACGCGGTCACCGGGACAAGCACAAGTGCCAGGAAGCCCGAAACGCACATGCACGGCGGAGAGCTGAATACGCGCGTATCCAGTCTCTCTACCGGAGGTCGCGTACTGCTTGCGCTAGGACAGTCGCGGACGACCTGGTACTCCTCGCTAAGTCACCACGAGGCTTACAACATACATTTACAACCATAGAGCGGGCCCTTACTCTGTGTGGATTGTCCACCAATACAAAGAAGTGCAATACATTGCGCATCGATGTTCTTGGTGGAGCGAAGACGTGGGCGTGTAACCCGAATGCCTTCTTGGCAGATCGGAGCGGTAGCCTCATAAAGGCACTTAGCATCACCGAGGGGTATCGGTACCTAGGTAACACAGTGAGTGTAGGTGTGTCGTCGAACACCGTTTTGGAGACCTTGGAGGGTGGGCTCCGTCAGCTGACTCGAGCCCCGCTCAAGCCTCAGCAGCGGATGTTCATACTTAGATGCAACTTGCTTCCTAGCTTGTTGCATCGAGCGGTGCTGGGCCGCATATCTAGGAAGACACTGAAATACATGGATACCTGTACCCGCGCGGCAGTTAGGTCCTGGTTGAGACTGCCCCGGGACACACCAACGCCTTACTTCCATGCAGACTATCGAGATGGTGGTCTGTGCAATCAACTGGTGAGGAACCATTGCGCCGCGGAGCGCCCGTGAACTTTGTGCATTAGGTCTTACTAACAGCGACCTAATGCTCCTGTGTGTGCGAACAATCGAAATGGGTTTCAGGTCCGTGAAACAGTTCAGAAGTACGACAGCGAGAGGGTCGGGGGTATGAAGGTGAGCCCAGTGGGTGCGAGCCCACTGGGTCCAAGTATTGCCTCCTCCCCGGCCCCCAACACGCTCAATCTCGAGCGTCATCGAGAGAATGTATCATGTTAGATGACTGTATGCATATGTATACCAGTGAGGAGGGGGCCTAAGACGTCGTAAGGCCGAGGCCCGCCGAGCCGGGAGATAGGTTGCGCAGAAATTGTCGATTTGTCTATGTATATTTTCCTGAATAAAATGTGATACAACCCTAGCCAAAGGGAGCAAGTCGTCAACATGTTGATGATCCGAATGAGAGTGGGCCGTTTTTCTCTTTTTTAAATCAGTTACTCCTCCGTAGGACCTGTAAGCGAATGCGCTCTGTAAGACTGGGTCTAGTCCCCCAGACCCCTACGACCGCAGTTGGATAGCCTCCCCCTCTTGGGGGGGGGGGGTGAAAAGCATAGCCTTGGGGCGCCGCCGCCAGCATAAAGCCTCTACTCGTCATAGGCTGGCTGTTCACCTTCCCGAGGTGCCCGTGTCAATTATCTCCTTGCGGGGATAAAACAAAGAGCAGTCAGCCGGGGTGGCGCGTCGGTACGAAATCGAAAACCCAAATAAAAATAACCGGCACGTCACGTCACTACGGGAGTGGTTGCCGGGCCCCGCGAAGGCGCGCGCCCTAGGGTTTTCCTAGGACGCCGCCACCCGGCATCCGGCGGAGGTAGCCGTTAGTGCGAGCACCCCAAAACCGGTCACACTAGGGTTTTCCTGGTGTGGCCATGTGGCAGCCCCACATGCGGAGCCGGTCGAAAGACCAGCTCCAATTTCGTGCAGCCTAACCAGCTGCACGGGATTACTTGCAGTTATGGAAAGTACGACAAGAATGAATCGGGGTTCCTCTGAGGAGGAACCCTCCCGCAAGGGACCCACGGGAGTCGAGGGGGGGGCACCCCGCACCCCTCTCCTGCCGGTCTTTGCCCCCACTGCGGGAAGCAGTGTCGGGGAGCACACGGACTAAGCATACACACCAGGGCAGCCCACCCTGAGTCCTACCACTCCGAGCGAACGGCGGCTATCGGGACAGCGGTAGCTGCCCAAGTGAAGAGTCGGTAGGACACCGAGGAGTCAGCCATGATGGCCAAAGAGGAGGCCAGGCTGCGTAGTCTGGGCGTAAAATTCGTGAACCAGGGGCTAGTGGATTATATGCCCCAGCGGACCCTAGAGGCCATCAAGGGCCACCGCAGGCGCCCAGACTACAGAAGCCTGGTCGCATTATACACAGTGTCCACTCCGTGGGGGCATGACTCGTGTCAGGCGGAAAAGGAGGCAGATCCTACGCATCTACAGTCTAACACCGCTGGGAGCACCCCAGCAAGAGGGTCTCCACACCAGGTGACTTGTGTCACCAGGGACCCCATGCCTTCTCCACCGCCGCCCCCACCGGATGTGGACACACCTACCGTTTTACGACAAATACCGAATGTGACTTACACTGCTTTTGAGCCCTTAGGAGACCTTGGGGATGAGGCAAACGACATGACTGATTATCAGTGGAGAGGGCCACTGAAGGCTGCTATAGCTCGGCAGGCCTCAGATGCACTCATTGACCCCGAGCTCCTACTGTACGCGACCCAGTCACCACATGGTGCAGATGGGCGCGTGCAGACTACCATCGACCGCGACCTCCTGGGGTTGTTCCCCCCAGCCGAGGGACGCGGTCACCGCAACCAACCTAAGTGCCAGGAAGCCCGAAACGCGCGTGCGCGGCGGAGAGCTGAGTACTCGCGTATCCAGTCTCTCTACCGGAAGTCGCGTACGGCCTGCGCTAGGACCGTCCTGGCCGGCCATTGGAGAGGGACGCCACCCGTTCTTCCGCTGGCCCAGCAGACTGCCTATTGGAAGCCACTCTTTGAAACCCCATCTACAAAGGAGAGCCGCGTGCCATCCGGGGCCCGGCCTTTGTGGGACATCATACGTCCCTTCTCCAATGAAGAGGTGGTTAGGAGTCTGCGGGCCATGAAGGATGGGGCTCCCGGGCTGGACCAAGTCACTAAGGAGCGTTTATTACTCCTTCCTGTGACGCAACTCACGTGCCGATTCAACATCTGGCTGTTGTTGGGTGTCGCACCACTCATTCCGGAACGGAGTCACTGTATTGATCCCCAAGTCGGGGGACGCGGATGAGCCGGCGCAGTTTAGGCCTATCACGATAGGCCCCATTCTGTGTCGACTCTTCCACCGGATCCTGGCCCAAAGGATCGAGGCTAGCTATTCAATCAGCGAACGCCAGAAGGCCTTCAGGAAAGGCGACGGGATCGCAGATAACACCTACATACTGCGGTACGTACTGGCTGACCGGAAGGCACGGTGCCAACCGATCAGCGTCGCCTTCCTAGATGTGGCGAAGGCGTTTGACTCCGTGTCGCATGAGTCTCTATTCCTTGCATCTAGCAATGCAGGAATCCCAGAGCCACTCGTGGTATACATCCGCTCCCTTTATGCCGGGTCCCGGACCCGACAGAGGGTGAGTGATGGGCTTAGCGACGAGATTATGATCCATCGTGGAGTAAGACAGGGTGACCCGCTTAGCCGTGCTGTTCAATGCTATCATTGACATGTGTATCCAACACATAGACTCAAACATCGGGGTCACCGTCGGAGACCAGACGCTCTCGTGCCTGGCCTTCGCGGACGACCTGGTACTCCTCGCTAAGTCACCACGAGGCTTACAACACACATTTACAACCTTAGAGCGGGCCCTTACTCTGTGTGGACTGTCTACCAATGCAAAGAAGTGCAATACCTTGCGCATCGATGTACTTGGCAGATCGGAGCGGTGGCCTCATAAAGTCACTTAGCATAACCGAGGGGTATCGGTACCTAGGTAACACAGTGAGTGTAGGTGTGTCGTCGAACACCGTTTTGGAGACCTTGGAGGGTGGGCTCCGTCAGCTGACTCGAGCCCCGCTCAAGCCTCAGCAGCGGATGTTCATCCTTAGATGCAACTTGCTTCCTAGCTTGTTGCATCGAGCGGTGCTGGGCCGCATATCTAGGAAGATACTGAATTACATGGATACCTGTACCCGAGCGGCAGTTAGGTCTTGGTTGAGACTGCCCCGGGACACACCAACGCCTTACTTTCATGCAGACTATCGAGATGGTGGCCTGGCCGTGGCCAAGCTCAATTTAGTAGTACCTCTACTCCGAACTAAACGCATGGCAAGATTGACTGGTTCCATTGACCCCATAGTATGGGGGGTCTCGGCGTTGCCAGCTTTCATTCGAGATGTTAGGCGCTGGTCTGCGCCTATCTCGGCATTTGGGTGCCCTATCAGGGACGTTGTAAGTATGAGGAATGCGCTGGCGCACGGTCTGCATACATCGGTGGACGGGCGCGGACTCGGCGACAGCCGAAGTGTTGGGTTCGTGAATAGATGGATGGTTAATGGAACATCCCTCATGTCCGGGCGCAGTTTCATCAACTGCGTTCGCATAAAGGGAAACCTCATTCACACCGCACTTCGTGCCTCCCGGGGTCGACCACAAGCGTCCACCCGTTGCGACGCCTGTACAGCAACCGAGTCCCTCGGCCATATCTTACAGGTATGCCGGAGGACTCATGACTCACGAGTTGCGCGGCATGATGGTGTTAACGCGCTCCTAAGTGGAAGACTCTGTGCGAAGGGATATGCTACGGCTGTGGAGCCGGCTATCCCAACACCAGCAGGAATGCGCTATCCCGACCTGGTAGTCAGCTAACCAGATGTATGCGTGGTCATCGACACGACGATCGTCGCTGACAACCACTCTCTCGACGCAGCCCATCAGCGAAAGGTGGAATACTATGACCAGCCAGCCATCAGAGAGTGGTGCCAGGACTACACACAAATGCCGGCGAGGAACGTCCACTTCACAGCATGCGTGATAAACTGGAGAGGAACAATGGCGCCGAGGAGCGCCCGTGAACTAACTGCACTTGGGTTAACCCAACGAGAACTCATGTTACTGTGTGTACGAACACTTGAATTAGGCCACAAAGTCGTGAGGCACTTCAAGAGATCGACGGCGAGAGGGTCGGGGGTATGAAGGTGAGCCCAGTGGGTGCGTGCCCACTGGGTCTGAGTATTGCCCTCTCCCCGGCCCCCAACACGCTCAATCTCGAGCATCATCGAGAGAATGTGTCATGTATTATGTCTAATATACATATATATATACCAGTGAGGAGGGGGCTTAAGAAGCCGAAAAGCTGAGGCCCGCCGAGCCGGGAGATAATTTATGATGTACCATATCGATTTGTCTTTGTATATTATGAAAATAAAATGTGATACAACCCTAGCCAAAGGGGGCAAGTCGTCAACATGTTGATGATCCGTACGAGAGTGGACCATTTTTCTTTTTTTAAATCAGTTACTCCCCCGTAGGGCCTGTAAGCGAATGTGCTCTGTAAGACTGGGTCTAGTCCCCCTGCCCCCTACGACCGCAGTTGGATAGCCTCCCCCTCTCGGGGGGGGGGGGGTGAAAAGCATAGCCTTGGGGCGCCGCTGCCAGCATGAAGCCTCTACTCGTCATAGGCTGGCTGTTCACCTTCCCGAGGTACCCATGTCAATTATCTCCTTGCAGGGGTAAAACAAAGAGCAGTTAGCCGGGGTGGCGCGTCGGTACGAAATCGAAAACCCAAATAAAAATAACCGGCGCGTCACCATGGGAGTGGTATCCGGGCCCCGCGAAGGCGCGCGCCCTAGGGTTCTCCTAGGGCGCTGTCGCCCGGTACCGGCGGAGGAAGCCGATAGCTAGAGCACCCCAAAAACCGGTCACACACTCCTTGTGTGGCCATGTGGCAGCCCCACATTCGGAGCTGGTTGAAAGACCAGCTCCAATCTCGTGTAGCCCAACCAGCTGCACGAGATTACTTGCGGTTACAGAAACGTTAGCAACAATCAATCGGGGTTCCTCCACAGAGGAACCCTCCCGCAAGGGACCCACGGGGGTCGAGGGGGGGGCACCCCGCATCCCTCTCCCGCCGGTCTTTGCCCCCACTGTGGAAAGCAGTGTCGGGGAGCACGCGGTTTAGCCGTGCACACCAGGGCAGCCCATCCTAGCTCGGCCTAATCCTCAACGTTGCGCGACCATTCATCGAACGGCTGGAGAATGACTTAAATCTGGGAAATGTGTATTTCCAACTTAGTTTATCGGTGCAATGTTTGATATACATTTACATATATGTATGACCCAACACCAAGACAGCTGCTCATCGAAGCTTCCCTGACCAAAGTACCCAATAATGGTGGGAACAAGTATTACCAGCTCGGTGTACTTCTAAACGTTGCGTGACCATTCATCGAACGGTTGGAGAACGACTTCAATGTGGGAAATGTATATTTCCAACTTGGATTAATCCTCAACGTTGCGTGACTATTTATCCAAAGGTTGGAGAACGACCTCAATCTGGGAAATAAGTACTTCCAACTTGGATTAATCATCAATATTGCGTGACCATTCATTCAAAGATTGGAAAACAACTTAAATCTGGGAAATGTGTATTTCCAACTTAGTTTAGCGGTGCAATGTTTGATATACATATACATATATGTATCACCCAACACCAAGACAGCTGCTCATCGAAGCTTCCCTGACCAAATTAACCAATAATCTTGGGAACGAGTATTACCAGCTCGGTGTACTCCTAAACGTTGCGCGACCGTTCATCGAACAGCTGGAGAATGACTTCAATCTGGGAAATGTGTATTTCCAACTTGGATTAATCCTCAATGTTGCGCGACTGTTTATCCAAAGGTTGGAGAACGACTTCAATCTGGGAAATAAATACTTCCAACTTGGATTAATCCTCAATGTTGCATGACCATTCATTCAAAGGTTGGAGAACGACTTCAATCTGGGAAATAAGTACTTCCAACTTGGATTAATCCTCAATGTTGCATGACCATTCATCCAACGGTTGGAGAACGACTTCAATCTGGGAAATAAGTACTTCCAACTTGGATTAATCCTCAATGTTGCATGACCATTCATCCAACGGTTGGAGAACGACTTCAATCTGGGAAATAAGTACTTCCAACTTGGATTAATCCTCAATGTTGCATGACCATTCATCGTCTATGTTTTTCAGAATGTATCATTGAATAACTCTGTATTTATGCATTTGTTTCATAGGTGTGGTTGATGTACGAGTGTCACCAGAATTACGTTTTTCTCTCAACGTTTTTAGGTGTTTTTATTTGTAGGGCTGCAGTGTACTGAATGAACATTTGTTGCCTTTTCCGAGTTGATGATGCCCAGCGGCAACAATTTGACAATTCAACAAACAGTGATGATGATGAAGATGATCTCTTCTTCAGTTCATGAATGAAAAGAAACTCATTTGCCACTGATCATTTAGATCAGTATTTAGTGAAGGCCATCACATCCACCTATCATCCCTGAATGGCTGGCCACAGCTGAAGTCACTATTTGTTGAACTGAACACTCCTTTGGCAGCCAGTGCTGCATGTGAGCACCAGTTTAGTGTGGCAGGCTTAATCTTCACGCCAAGACGAGCTTGTCGTGGCGACACCAACTTTGAAAACCAGCTGTTGCTGAGACTGAACAAAGCGTTTGTGTGACACTGCAGGTGACTCTGCTATACAATGTGTTATTATGTGTATGACACTGCAGGTGACACTGCAATACAATGTTGACGTTTCACTTATATTACATTGGTCTTTTTACTTTTCTACTTTTCTACTTAAGTACTTTTTTTATTAAAGTACTTTTTACTTTTACTTAAGTAGTTTTTTTTGTGGTACTTTTACTTAAGTATTTTTTTGGTGGTACTTTTACTTAAGTAGTTTTTTGTGGTACTTTTACTTAAGTACTTTTATGGGTGGTACTTTTACTTACTTAAACAATTTAATCTGGGAAATGTGTATTTCCGACTTAAATTAAACATCAACGTTGCGCGAGCATGCACCGAACAACTGGAGAACGACTACTATCTGGCAAACATGTATTTCCAACTTGGCTTACTACTAAAACTTGCACACCCATACACTGAATGACTGGAGAACAACTTCAATCTGGGAAATGTGTATTTCCAACTTGGATTAATCCTCACTACTGTGTGCCTGTATATTGAAATACTCAAGACCACAGACACAGTGAGTGAGACGGAGGCTGACTGTCACCTTGACCAAGCCAAGTTATGTGGCACAAGACGCACTATGTCTGTATCAGAGACAGAGCTACAGTGAGTGAGACGGAGGCTGACTGTCACCTTGACCAAGCCAAGTTATGTGGCACAAGACGCACTATGTCTGTATCAGAGACAGAACCACAGTGAGTGAGACGGAGGCTGACTGTCACCTTGACCAAGCCAAGTTATGTGGCACAAGACGCACTATGTCTGTATCAGAGACAGAGCCACAGTGAGTGAGACGGAGGCTGACTGTCACCTTGACCAAGCCAAGTTACGTGGCACAAGACGCACTATGTCTGTATCAGCGACAGAGGCACAGTGAGTGAGATGGAGGCTGACTGTCACCTTGACCAAGCCAAGTTACGTGGCACAAGACGCACTATGTCTGTATCAGAGACAGAGCCACAGTGAGTGAGACGGAGGCTGACTGTCACCTTGACCAAGCCAAGTTATGTGGCATAAGATGCACTATGTCTGTATCAGAGACAGAGCCACAGTGAGTGAGACGGAGGCTGACTGTCACCTTGACCAAGCCAAGTTATGTGGCATAAGATGCACTATGTCTGTATCAGAGACAGAGCCACAGTGAGTGAGACGGAGGCTGACTGTCACCTTGACCAAGCCAAGTTACGTGGCACAAAACACACTACGTCTGTATCAGCGACAGAGGCACAGTGAGTGAGACAGAGGCTGACTGTCACCTCGACTAAGCCAAGTTACGTGGCACAAGACGCACTACGTTTGTAACAGAGACGGAGGCACAGTGAGTGAGACGGAGGCTGACTGTCACCTTGACCAAGCCAAGTTATGTGGCACAAGACGAACTACGTCTGTATCAGAGACAGAGGCATAGTGAGTGAGACGGAGGCTGACCGTCACCTTGACCAAGCCAAGTTATGTGGCACAAGACGAACTACGTCTGTAACACAGAGACACAGTGAGTGAGACGGAGGCTGACTGTCACCTTGACCATGCCAAGTTATGTGGCACAAGACGAACTACGTCTGTATCAGAGACAGAGACATGGTGAGTGAGACGGAGGCTGACCGTTACCTTGACCAAGCCAAGTTACGTGGCACAAGACGCATTACTTCTGTATCAGACCCAATTCAGCACAAGTGATCTATACTGAGGTGATTGCCAGTGACGCTCAGATTAACAGCTGAGTAATTTCTATCTGAGCTGTTTGCCGATTTTTAGGTACAGGTCACGGTTGCAATGAGCAATTACATGGATATACGAGGGGCAACTGTGACCTCGTTTCGTGACCACGCTGTGTTGGCGCGCGTTGTGTCATACTGTGCGGATGTGGTAGTGTTGCATATAGGTGAGAACGACTTGGATGGGAAATCTGCTCCCGAGTCCCTTTTGGTGGCGCCAGACATTCATCGGTTAGCGTCAAAATTATTAGCTATGGGTATACACCAAGTCACTATTTCTCAGGTGGTCTGCCGGGGAAAATGGTGATGACGGGGCAGCTTGGGTTGTCCAAGTCAACCAGTACCTGGAGGCATTTTGTAAAGATACTGAAGGGATGTGTTTCTAAGTGTCTGTGGAACATTTTTCGTAAAGATGGAATCGGACTCTGGGAATTACTGATTCTTCGGAAGCATCGGAAGGGCTATCAACTTGGCAGCGGGATGAAATTTTTCTTAGTACCTCGGAACCAGGGTAAGGGTTAATTCCCCCCTTCTCCCGACGACTCCACCAACAACTTTTTGGTTGTTAACCACTTACAGTTGAGCAATGTGTGGAGCTTGATAACATTCTTTTGACAGGCTGTCAGTTCTGCACTGAAAGCAAAGATCCAATCCAATGCCATTCAGTGTTTTATTTCTGTAGGTCTGATGATTGAATTGATGGAGTCCTAGCGGAATGCCACTTCTACGTGGCACAAGATGCACTACATCTCTACCAGAGACAGAGAGAGTGATACTGAGGAAGACGAGTTACGTGGTACAAAATGCACTACATCTGTACCAGAGACAGAGAGACAGAGAGAGTGAGTGAGACTGAGGCAGACCGTCACCTCGACCAAGCCAAGTAACAACGCTAGAAACGTCTGACTGAGATAGACAGATGGCAGTGACTCCAAGTCCACAGGTAAACATCTATTTCACACGACCAGATTCACCGTGTCAGCAGTCTGTGCACTTAGAGTGTGTGTGCACACACTTCCACAGACTGTACAACCTGTGAGTTGTCAGTAACATGAACAGTTGGATCAGTGTTGTGAACAATGACATTGCCAATGTCTTGACCAGTGATATGAACAGAAGTCATGGACAGTGACGTGAACAGTGTTGTGAACATTATTGCACTAGTCCAGTGATTGTTTGATATTTCATATTAAATTTTATTGTGTACATTGTCTTGTATGTTGTAATTCATTTGCACTAGAAACTGCATCTGTATTGTCAGTGAATATCTGTAAGGAAATTATTCACTTAGTTTACATGAGGACTTTCATTCAAAAAACTATAACTTTTGACTGAGATATGATATTTACATAATTTTTTTACCACTGGTTGAAGAAATGAATTTTGGAGGTTTATTTTTCACATATGACCGTGTATGATGCTACCATTGTCTACAACGAGGGTGAGGCAGCACGGATGGCTGTAGAAGATCAGTTTTTCAAACTGGGCTTCCAGCCAGGATCGTGGGCTGACAGAATTTGACCACAGTTGAGTAGCACATGCCTATGTTCCCGGCTCAGCAACAGTACTAGCTCAGCGACAGCGGCGTTCGATACAGTCTGCGAGTCAGTGCAACGACCCCGCTTATACCCCCAGGGGTCATTATGTGAATGTCATACACATAATTTTTGCACTTAAAGCAAATTTGAGAGCAAAATTAATTACATTTGAGATGAAGTATCACCTTGTTTCATTAATATATTTTGCTAATACTGCATACTGAAACTTTAAATGTGTTTTTCTCAGCTTTGATTTTTTTAAATATTACAGATATCTGTATGAAATGTTGAAGAAATGCTACACTGCCTGAGATGAGGCACAAAAATGAAATTATATTAAAAATTGTGAATTCTGTGAATAATAGACATGGGCGAAGATATTTGATTTTCATCACTGGCGGCTTCATTTTATGTTAATGTCGAAAAAAATGATAGCAACTGTTAAATTTTGGCTCATTCTTTTAAACATCTTATAATTTACATCCCTGCAAAATATCATTAATATGTGACTGCTACTTTTTATTACAGAGTGACATTTGTATACATATATTTGAATACCCGCATTACTACGTTTAAATATGCAAATGAGGCATATGCAAATGAGGGAGGATAAAATGCATAATTTGCATGACAGATGTCTATACTAACCTTGCTGAAAATTTCATCAAAATCCATCACTTATTAGCCAAGTTATGGAGTATTTAATTGAGTTTGTCATTTCAGGGGCACCATCTTGCCTTAATAGTTGTTTCCTTGAGCCACAAAGTAAGATGGTGAAAACGAAAGGAAAAAACCAGAGAAGTAAAAGCAGTACGGTGCAAAGTTCTGAGACGAATATGCTGTTGAGTTCCCATGGATCACCAGAAGCGTCAAGGAAAGTGTTTGGTGCAAGTACTGTAATATTGACTTCAGCATTGTTCACTTTGGCAAGAGTGACATCACGAAGCATCAGCTCGTGAAGACACACCCAGAAAGTAGAGGATGCCAAATCTTTGGGCACAGAGGCTCGACTGACTGTTCTCTGCAACCAGGCCGCCACATCACAAGACGACCAGGTACACTTACAAATAATGGGCATTTGCAAAGTTACTAGTTAGGCTGTTTGCCAAACTTCTAAAACTTTATAGTATTAGTCACTTTTCCTGATTTGAAAAATACTAAAACCAGTTTTTGTTGATAAACAACAGTTGTGTAAATCTTTTTAGGTAGCAAAACAAAGCCAAACTTCTGTTCTGCCAGTTTGTGCGTGAACACAACCTTGCTCTTGTTATCAGTGACCACTGAACAGGTGAAAGAGATGTTAACTCATCGCGTTTTTCCTGTTCGAGAACAAAGATGGCAGCAGTGATAACCCGAGCACTCGCTCCTCACGCCTGCGATTCAGTCGTCAAACTGCTGCAGACACAGCCAGAGTTGGTGTTGATTTAATCAAATTGATTAAATCATCGATTAAATCAATATGAAAAAATCAAGATATTGATTTTTTTTTCTTCAGATTATGTGATCACCGAGGCATGACTTTGAGGACAGTTACTTGGTTGAAGTGAGTTCAGTGGAATGGTGGATGGCAATGGAAGGACGCTTTAATGAAGACTTCATTCAGTTAATTAAATGCTTGCTGTGCTCAGTTGCATCAAGCTCCGATGTGGAACGAGCCTTTTCAACATTTGGACTAGTACACAGTAAACTGCATAACAGGCTTGGAGTAGCAAAAGCGGCCAAACTTGTGTTTATATACAGTCAATTGTCGTACTTATTCTTTCCGTTCTTCTGAGTTACATACCACATGACAGGTTTGTTTACTCACTTGTTCCCATTTTTCAATGAGCCTTCTAATGTCCTCCCTGGTATATTTCCTCGTAATCATTCTTGAATTGTCAAAGTGTCTAAGTCTCGAGGGGTGTTTTAACCAGTTTTCTTTTTTTTTGTGAATTTCTTTCAGTCCAGTATATTTGCCCCATAGCTTGAGCACAAGATGGAGCATCTGAGGCAACATGTTGGCACGAGACAGCAGCTGCCTACTACACCAATAGATTCAGCAAATATTAAGCTGTTGTGTTGATTGGGCATCACCTGTGTATTATGAAATATAAGATGTGTTGATTTGTGTGTTACAGTGATCGCAAGATACCCTGGGCGAACGGCAAAGGATTTTCTTTGGATAATGCATCAGTGATGGTTGGCTGCAACAACTGTGTGCTCTCCTTGACAAACTGATTGATTGGTATGTCACTGAGGGCCTTACTCCCTATCAGGAAAAGTATGGTGGACGTGGATGTTGACATCTGACATGTTTGCCATCATGCTTCTAGGTCGAATTCCTGGATTCAAGCGTTCTGTTTGGCGCAAATACAAGAGAATGATGGAACAACAAGGTGATCGAGGCTGCACGATACTCTTTGTTCCTATGTGAGTGGCAGAAGATTCTGCCACTCATTGTGCGTACGAAGCCAATGTCCAAATTGTGTTGGGAGTGTCAGTGCAACAATGCAGCTGTGTACAAGAGCAGCAACTTGCCAGAAATCGTGAAAAAACAAAGCTGAAGAAACAACTTGCACACCTTGATCATGTTGAATGTGAATGAAATCTCTATAAAGCCATGGTCAGTGAGTGTAAGACAACCATCCAGGCAAATGTGGGTGTGAAGCTGGGACAGAGTTCTCCATGTTCCAGAGATATGACGATGCACTACTCATTTGATTATGCGCAGCAAGTGCACTATCCCGCCGATCCCCTCCAACCAGGACCGATCTATTTCCTCACTCCCAGGAAGTGTGCCATATTTGGGATGATGACAGAAGGCCTACCCCAGCAAGCGAACTACTTGATAGACGAGGGGATGACCACAAGCAAAGGTTCTAATGCTGTAATCAGCTACATACATCAGTTCTTCAGCCACTTTGAACTAGGTGAGACAAGTGCAGACCTACATTGTGAAAACTGTAGTGGACAAAATAAAAACAAGTTTTTGGTGTGGTGTTTCCTGTGGCAGACATTCCACACGTTACACCATCATGTGTCGGTGAACTTCCTCATCGCTGGACACACAAAGTTTGGCCCAGACTGGTGTTTTGGCTTGGTCAAACAGAAGTTTCGTCAAACAAAAGTGTCATCCCTTTCTGAAATTGCAGATGTTGTGAAAGCCAGTACCATTACTGGTGTCAACGTTCCACAACTAGTCGGTGATGAAGCTGGAAATGTCTTTGTGGAGCAGTTTGACTGGCAGACATTCCTGACACCATACTTCAAACCTTTCGCAGGGACCCTGAAACTTCACCATCTTCGGTGAGTGTGAAATATTATTTTGATAATTAAATTTTTTTGTGCAGAAATCATCGGATTGTACAATTAATAAAAAAGCAAGAGTGGCTCCATGTAACAGGGTAACCATGTAACAGGGTAACCATGTCGTAAATTTTTTTATTATTATTACGACAGAGATAATAAGGATATTATCTGGAAAGACAATATATAACTTCTTGTTTATACAGCCTTTTTCCCAGGATCCGGTTTAATGAAACAGGCTGATTAATGAATCATGGAAAGTAGAATGGTGTTGGCCTATTGAAAGTAGAATGGTGTTGGATTATTGAAGAACAGATCAAGAGTTTGACCGTAATGCTGTTTTATTTTACATATTTCAGATTTGATTCCAATGAATTAGGCTGTGTGTTTGTGAAGGAGACTGCAGATGGTGAGGAAACAAAACTCCAACTGCTGAGAAATGTCAGCAACTTGCCACCAAAGGAATCCCCTCACCCGATTGTCCCAGCAGGCCTCGCACGAGAACGCCAGTGTTACCTGTTCACAAAGATTCGTAAATTTTGTAGCGAGGAAAAGCAGGATGTAACATGCCCTAAACCAGCAGAGCAGACAACAAATCTGACTGAACTCCAGGTAGATGATGATGAGTCTGCATCGGTGGATACACCAGCACAAAACCAAGAACAAGTTCTGGCACACAAAACAAACGACGCCGCAAATCAAAGAAATTACACGTTCAACACATTGTGTTTGACATTGTCTAATAGATTATGCAATCTATTAGACAATGACACAAGAGACTTAGAGCTTATTAAAATACTTGATACAGCTTTAGCACTCTGGCTGGACATGTGCAATCAGCAATGCATCACATATTTTGTGATGGGCATCGAAAAATAAATGTAATTAGTTTTCAGATTTTACTACCTTCCTTTTGTTTTTATGAACACACATTTTATGGACACTTTGCGGTTGATATATAGAGTTGGTCTACCAAATTTGGGGAAGTGTATGGTTGCTATGGCCATTTAACGTTTCACATAACACAAAGTTTAAACCTATTTTTCTCAAAAAGTGACTTTTCTCAATTACGTCACGTTTTTGGCAATAAATCAGAAACAACTGGAGACATTTTGATAAATCAGGTGTCATTTTAAAGCTAATCATATGACGATTGCAAACACTCTATTTCACAATTCTGCTACTTAATACCCAGTTTGCTATGGCATTTGTCTGCATTGAAATCTAAAAGCTAGTCTCTTGTCCATTCTTTGAAGGTGTAAATGTCATTTTGCAGTTATTCTTTGTCAGCCTGGCTCTTTATTTATGCATACAGCTTTGTTTCATCAGCAAACGTTTTGATGCTGCACTGTACCAGGTCCGGGATCGCACTGACACATAGGATGAAGAGTAGCGGGCCAATGACTCATCCCTGTGGGATCCCACTCAGGACAGGGGCCCACTCTGACTTAGTGCCGTTCACGAGAGACTCGGGTCGGATTTTATGAATTTTTGACAATAAAATGAATTTCGAGTTGTTGCCATTCCCGTGTATAAATATTAATCAACTTGCCATTCATGTAAGTTGCACTGTCGAAATAAACACGTTTCTGTCTTAAAACGTGTCTTTTGTATGATGCCTATCATTGCTAAGTCTTTGTTTTCGTCAAATGAACCGAGACTAATAGAACATTAGGTGATTTTCCACAAGCTATTGCATGCCGAAAAACACTGCCATTCGAACGTGGTGCATATCATGGGAAAGCCACATATTCGCTCTGCATGATGGTACAAACAGTTTTAAAATGTTCACAGCGGGTATCCGTGTAATTCCGACTATAAATCACTGCCTTTGAACCATCTCGGCGACAAAGGAACGGGGAATCCCACAACGATTTGCTGGATAGCATCACGTGATGTCGGATTCCCTCAAATCAAGCGCTCTAATTGGTTGTAATACTAATTTCCATCATCTGACGTCAGCTTGAAATACCAGCTACGTTCTATTCGATCGACTTTTTATCCCATGCGTTTCGTTCATTTATATCGCTTTGTAAAACGACATTATGCCGTTTGGTCGAAAGCGAGTGGGCGGTTACAGTATTGGGAGGCAGCGAAAGCTTGCATCGTTGCAGTTAGCGAGCGATGCAAAGGCATCGAGGGTTGAATCCGCCAATGAACCTGCGGCGACAACTTCGTCTTTGACCATGGTGCCAGCAAGAATGGCACGCAGTACGTGTAAGATTAATTTCTGATATTTCATATGTTCACTATGATAATGCATGATTCAGATTTATATACATTTGTGTTCTATCCAAACATTGTTAGCCTTTGTGGCATAACTATTACTGTATAAACGATTTGACGCTGATCTAGTTCATGCTGTTGATGTTCGTGGTTGTGTTGACATTCGGGCCCAGGGGCCATCCAGGCACACCAGAGGCAGAGTTGTGACTATGGTTTATTATATTACTACAATTAGCCTTGGTAATTATCGTATACATAGCCTATATACACACACACGCGCGCAGGTGTGTGTGTATAATATGGCAATGCCAATAAAGTAAATTGCAGTCAATGCCATACCCCTGAATACGTAGTAAGAGGGGGGTTTTTGTTGTTGAACATGTCTTAGATACTTTTTTGTTCATGAAATACATTTAGATTGTGCATTTTTTCCAGGCATCAAAGCGGCCATCAACAGCACCAGTTGATACGTCTCGAACGGAAGTTTGGTTATGCAGATCTTCTGGGGGAGATAGGTGTCCTGCGCTTCCTGCTTGAGGATGAGACGGATGCTGATGGAGATCTTTCAACAGTACTTGTACGCTGTGCTGTGTTGCCATCAATTGTTGCGAACCTGCCATGCACGTTGTGTAGGAAGCGTACACTCTCTATCCGAGCTGTCGACCGCACCCTCAGCATGGTGTGTGGCCTCGAGACTTTGTGCACCAGTCATCAATGCAATTCTGTTATCAGACCAATTCAATGGGACTCAGGCGAGAGTCTGTGCGGCAAGTGCGGGCCAGCATGTCGGGCACAAAAGGTTGCTCGAACATCGGCTCGAGATGAATCCACCTATGCACCTGGGGCATTTTTAGAGATTTTGCTGTGCTCCAGTGAACTGTACGTATGCTCCAGTGAACTGTACGTATGCTCCAGTGAACTTTACGTATGCTCCGGTGAACTTTATGTATGCTTCAGTGAACTTTACGTATGCTCCAGTGAACTTTACGTATGCTCCAGTGAACCTTATCTGTATGAACTATGACTATTTTCCAGAGGTTTTTCTGTTTGGTGCTCGAACAACGGCTCGAGATGAATCCACCTATGCACCTGGGGCATTTTAGAGATTTTGCTGTGCTCCAGTGAACTGTACATATGCTCCAGTGAACTTTACGTATGCTCCAGTGAACTTTACGTATGCTCCAGTGAACCTTATCTGTATGAACTATGGCTATTTTCCAGACGTTTTTTTGTTTGGTACATGTATTGTTATAAGTTGCTTAGTTTGTCATATATTTTTATTATTTTACAATGCCTATGACTCTGAACTTTGCCTTTTGATAGATTATACATTCAGTAATGTGTATGCAAAGTTTCAATCATCTAGGTTGCTTTTCAGATGTTGAAATGTATGTGCCAATGTACATAACTTTGAACACGATTTTCTCAAAAACATGTTTTCTCTCACACCTACTGCCTCCCGTGTCACTTATCTTGGCTATTGTTTGACAGAATTGCTTGAAACTTTCTACAATGTTTCTTGATAGTATGCTCTTGAAAACTATGTAGTAACTTTTTAGAAAACATCACCTATATTTTATAGAATGAACCATCAATGTAAAATTTCATGATAAAAAAATACATTCAGATGTAAAAAAATCATGAAAACAAGTTTTTTTTAAACTGGGAAAGTCAACTGACTGTTTCCATTGGGGTTATGTGGAGTACCTACACACCAAATTTGAGTCCTCTAAACACAATGGTTACTTATATAAGTCACACGCAACATTCAATCCAAGATGGCTGTACACCGTGGGAAATCTCTGAACGTTTCAGCTCTAGTTTCAGTGATAATGAAATAAGAAAATAAAATGTGTTTAGACCCAAGCGACGCCTTAAGTACCACACTTTGTGTCCTGTTGTTTAGAAAGTCTTCCAGCCACTGAGACACTTTGCCTTGTTTGCTGTACACTTCTAATTTCTTGGTCAGCCTGTGGACTTTGTGGGTCAACGCAGCAGATGGTGCAGACAGAAGAATGGACTACCTGAAGGCAGCGGTCTTGCTCCCTTACTGTTTAACATCTACACAAATGACCAACCGATACATCCAGAAGTTTCTTATAGGTCGACGATCTCTGCACTGCATCCCAAGAACAATCCTTCAAAGGAGTGGAGCAGTCCCTCACCAGTGAACTCGATGGATTAACCAACTACTATGCCGTCAACCATCTACGGGCAAATTCAGAGAAGACACAAATCAGTGCTTTCCATTTTAAGAGTAGGGATGCAAACCGACAGCTGAATGGGAGAACACTGACACATAATCCCAAACCAGTGTACTTTGGGGTTACACTGGACCACACCCTAAGCTACAAAGGTCATGTCATCAAAACAAAGACAAAGGAACAACATCCTAAGGAAGCTGTCCAACTACAAATGGGGAATATGGACCCAGTTCCAAAGCTTCGCAAATCAAGTTGCCTCGTTGCTGACAATCTCAAAGCTTCGCAAATCAAGTTGCCTCGTTGCTGACTTGAAATGCTGTTGGGCGAATAAAAATCAGAAATCACTGGTCCGTCGGGCGAATGAAAATTTTACCGTCTGCAATCATAATATCCCTCGAAAGGCTTGATTTTTCAAACACTCCGACTGCCGAGTGTTGTGTTGTCTGCAATGCTCAATGTACCACCGCCACCTTGCAGAATTCTTAGTAATACATAGTGTGTGCTTTTAGCTGCAAGGTGGCACCACATTGCTCTCACTCCTGTCGGCTTTTGCCAGATTTTTTTATATTCATTGAAGTGCCAAGATAATACTGAGAGAGGCCAAGTATTACATTCAATTCTACTCAATGATCTAGTCTAGTCAGGATGAAAACCAAGTGTTACATGCATTTTCTAAATAGTTTTTAATTCAGCAGGCCTGCAGTCATCAACTTGGGCTGTAGAGCTGTTAATGGTTGCCTCAAACTAACGCGAGTGCACGACCTCTATCTGCTATGGGGTATTGCTCCACCATCGATCAGAAGGGCATCCTTCTCATAAACAGAGAGAACCAAGCAGGAAAGTAACCCTCGCCACCCCCTATTCCAACCTGAGCCAGCCCTCAAGAGGTTGATGTCCAGGATCAGCTTCCTTCAAGGTGTTAAGCCCCTGGATGGTAAACCACACAGCTGTTAAGCCCCTGGATGGTAAACGACACAGCTGTTAAGCCCCTGGATGGTAAACCACACAGCTGCAGAATATATGATTGGTCAACGTATCTGCAGTCAAAGTGTCTCGTCACCCGGAGGAGTCCTTGCCACAAGGAGCCAGAGAACCGTGGCCAACCTGGCAGTGTCTCAACCGCCTCAGGACTGGTGTTGCATTGCAGGGGTATAGCCAGGATGCCAACATTGAATGTGACTATGGAGAGGACACCAAACGATGGAACATCTGCTAGAATGTCCCCTCCTACCAGAGCCCTGCAGTCCAGACGACTTGGCAGTGTACAACTCCTGTTCCAGAGTCTGTGTGCTGTAGTGGCGAGGAAAAGTGTAGTGACACAAGAAGTGGGCTCATAGGAGAGCACGGGAAATGAAGATGATACAAAATGAAGCTGAATCCAATTATGGTTTTTTAGCATTCTACCATGAACGACATGGCCTGCCACCAGGTGGAGAAAGAAGTCCTTGATGAACGTGTCAAATGAAGACAAGAACGATGGTGATAGTTGACAAATAAACAGACACACAGCACCTCGTAGTAATGTGAACATATTGATAAACTGTCACAACAACATGCACCAAAAACATTACAAGACGGCTGTCATTTTGTCAGTAGATGAGCAGTGAATTATGGGATTGAGAGGCTACAGTTTGTATGCTGCAACTGTGACATTCATTGTACATGACGGGACACTTACTTGTATGTGACACGCTGTGACAGGCTAAACTTGTCTCGTATTGGCAAGCTGTCGATGGCACGAATCAAAGGTTTACATAGATGCATCTTGCTGATCTGGTGATGATAAAAGACATACATCTAAGTTAAAAAAATCATGATGTCTTTAAATAATAAAATAAACATTTATTTAATTTGACTTCTGTAAATAAATTTTCTTAATTAAATTGTTTTTTTTTCTGGTGTAAATAAGTTTCAATGCATCAGAATTTCTAAAACGGAATCAAGTTTTAACATGCAACTGTTATTATGTGATAACAAAACATTACTTTTTTGCTATGTTATTAGTGTAGTAGTGAAAGACAAATAAGTTGAATAGCCGTACCTTGAAGTAAATCTTAAAGAGATGGTTGACAAGATTCAACATGCCCCATTTCTTTGAAAATTCCACAGAAGCTCGACTGAAAAACAGACATTACACTACACTGAGCCACTTAGAGAATTTTCGGCAAGTAGACCCTATGTACAAGGCTACTACATGCAACAAGTTTCGTGCGTGCGTGCGTGCGTGCATGCATGCATGCATGCGCATAAGACATGTGAAAAGCTTTTAAATTGTAGATGCAAAATGGCAGCTGCAGTAAACCAAACAACAACCAGCTTGAATGCTCAAAATAATTTCACTTTCACAAAAATGTAACTGAAAAACCAATAGTTAATTTTATATGCAATAACTGTATGACACTGAGATGTTTTTTTACATTAAATTAGTACACTTTAACAATGAATTATTATATCAGAAGGTTACTAATCACATTGTTAATACAACTGTTTCATTTTTGTATACGAGATGTCAACATTTGCTAATGGAAAAGAAAAAACCTTCTCCTGCAGTCAACCTTCAACATAACACTTTTTGTTTTTATCAGTCGCCATGTTGATTTTCCATTCTCCTCCGTATTGAACACATGCACAAGAAAATTTTAAATCACTTACAACAAATAGATAGATTTTTTTCATATTTATTAATTAAACAAAATCGGGACCAATGAAGGAATCCGTATTTCCACCCGAAAGCAGTAATATTGACACTTACATAATATGGACACGAGTTGGAAAGTGAGATTGGGACTGACCTGTCACTAGCACACGCCCGGAAACAATACATGAGTACTTCTGCAGCCTTCTCCAGCGTGTCTCCCGTCTTTCCCTGCCCAGTCCTCCGTAACTGAAGGTCCGCCTGGGAACATAACCAAGTTAACAAGAGTCTTATGACAGCAGGTACACTGCAGTGCGGCTTTGAACAGTTCTAAGGGGCCATTAAAAAAATTATTTTACAACAGTTTATCGGAAATTTGACATCCCCAACGCTGGACCAGCCCACAGTGTCAATGTAAAGCCAGAAATGTTTTATGGGACATTGCGACATTGAATTATTAGCATTTGTAACATATCAAAATCCTCAATCTAAAGGGAGTGTACATTGATTTTTATAAATTAACCTATACGGAGGTGATTGAGGGTTTCGTATAATTAACACGCACAAATTCTCTGAATATTTCGATCTCAAAGTAGATATAAATTTACAGTGTTATGTAACTTTTATTGCCGTCAGAAAAATGTATCAAACTGAATTCGTCAGAACAATAAATCACCCGGTGAGAAATTAATTTGTGTAAACTAGCATGCTTTATTTTATTTAAGAATTGAATGATCACGATAGTAACACAACGACTACCCCCCCATGATCAATGGACCAGTCCACAGCGTCAATGTAAAGCCAGAATGCATGTGCTGCGTGAAAGGACCTGAATTGTGATGATGTTATTAGTGCACTGCAAGTAGCGTGTCCAATAATTACTTGTGCAGAAGTTGTGAATTTCGCTTCCATCATTCGAATTCGTTTGTCAGTGATTGCTTGTGAAGTGAAATATGTTGTCTAATCCGGAAAATTATCAACATTTTAAAGCAGTAATTCGAGGAGGGAGTCTACCGGGGTAAATGAAAATGAGTACGTTTTGGTAAAGAATTAGGTAACTGTCGACAATTGTGAATGATCAGTAATATCTGCACCACTCACCCGGTTGGCAAGTAGTCGCAGGTCAAGGGTCATCGTAAACAGAATCGGCAGTCCCCAATTCTCGTCTTTCTGTGACTGTAAGATGCGGGTGTAAACTGTGCTTGAAATTAAGGAATTTCACAACTTCTGCACAATACTGTGCTCTCAAAAACAGACTAGTTCACAACTGGTACCAACCAAACTGATTTGATGGTTCCAGATCTGGGTGGTTCAATGCAAGTTTTACCACTTCCACATTACAAACAACAACATTTTTTATCTTTTATCCCACATATGTTCTGTCTTCTGTCTGGTTTCCCAAATGCAAGACTCTTCAAGCCTCCCAGAATGTCTATGGGTACAGGAACAAATGGCAGCAGAAGTTGTCTACTAGATGGTAGAGCCAATCTGATGGCCACAGACACAGGATGTCGAGAACACAAGTGACTTGAACAAGATTGCCATCCATGGTACAACACCCAGATGTCAGGTGGACAATGAAGCCATTAGCTATCGAGAGTCCAACAATTTATCATCTATGTGTAACCCGCCCTTCTGAGATATTTGTAAATTTTGTTTTTAAATACATTCACACTGCTAGCATTAGCACAATCTATAGATAATTTGTTCCGTTTATTGTCCTCTGTGAGAATGAGTACTTCCTGGTGTCCAATCTACACTGATCTTTACTTCCTTTACTAAGGTTACCTCATGTCCTCTAGTTCTACTATTTTTCTTGAGTGAAAAAATGTCTATCAATACTTTCATACCAACTGAATATAAAGGATATTGTACAACCACTGCCTGACAGCAATAGGCCTCCACAAAGTTGCCGTCTGCAATGGCCCAGCAGCATCTGTAAACATAACATTGATAATTCGCTTTATATCAAACTACAAGACAACTGAGAATCTCTATGACTGTTCGGTCAACAAAAGGCAGCAGGAAAATAACAATTCCGACACACCATCAAGATCCACCTTCACTTATTATTATTTTTTTATTTCTCCTCAGGGTATTTATCCATCTGTTGACGACTTGAAATCGTCAAGTGATTACACAGATTGCCTAACCCTTTAGTTTTGATGTGCTGCTGAGTTTGGATTCTTGAGGATCTTGTATGCAAACATACAGTAGTGTATGGCCCCCTCTTTTGGCTTAAATTCTATTATTTTTTCCACATTTTTTGTTGCCCCACTACATGTTAGCATAGTAAACTAGTGGGTGGACCCCTTGCGAGATCCAAGATATGCCACTGAACATAATTATAGATACACAGATAAAGCAAAAATGTCATATAATCACAAAACACACATGTATACCTTTATATTTGTATTTTATACACATAGGATTACAAATTATTTTAATGCATTACAGAATTTTGTGTATTCACCAAGACAAGTGAGAAACACTAAAGCATCCTGCTACATCGTACCGGAGGTGAGCAGCAACCATCTCGTCCCAGGGTGCAGTGAACCAGCGCTCACACTGTGACTCCGGCTTCTTCAGTTGGAGATGTCTACTGGCCACGTGCGGATGTCTCAGCGACAACATTTCCTGCAAGATGAACGTGTCTTGTAGGGTTGTTTATACTGCAATGTCTAGACATGTCATATATATGGAATATTCTTATTATGATCGATACATAATATACGTGTCTATGTTTCTACATGGTTGCTTCTCCAAAAATGTCACCATTACGTTCAGTATATGACAATGATATTTGTTTATATATGTCACCATTACGTTCAGTATATGACAATACTATTTGTTTATAAATGTCACCATTACGTTCAGTATATGACATTGCTATTTGTTTATAAATGTCACCATTACGTTCAGTATATGACAATGCTATTTGTTTATAAATGTCACCATTACGTTCAGTATATGACAATGCTATTTGTTTATAAATGTCACCATTACGTTCAGTATATGACAATACTATTTGTTCATAAATGTCACCATTACGTTCAGTATATATGACAATGCTATTTGTTTATAAATGCTGTGATCATTTTCAAGCAACTCTTATGATATAATCATCATTAGATGGCAGGGGCAGGTGCTGCTTTCTTGTGTTTACTGTGTGTTGTTGACTTGTTGTCTGCCTCTAAGCAGAAGTTGGTGAGAGGTTAACGGTCCCTCCTCAATTCTCTTAAAGGTCCCTCCTCAATTCTCTTAAAGGTCCCTCCTCAATTCTCTTAAAGGTCCCTCCTCAATTCTCTTAAAAGTCCCTCCTCAATTATCTTAAAGGTCCCTCCTCAATTCTCTTAAAGGTCCCTCCTCAATTCTCTTTAAGGTTCCTCCTCAATTATCTTAAAGGTTTCTCCAATTTGATTTTTTGCTAGTCTCATTTCATTTGTGCAACTTTTGTATGTAGTTTTTGTAAAATCATCAGACAAACTATTAAATTACACAAGCATTAAGTGAAGTGAAAACCAAAATGCTGAAAATTTACGATTTCCACCCTTGGTGAATTTTTTTTAACTTTGTCATGTGATCGGTGAGAGGATGAAAGTCATGTCTATGATTGATCTGCATTAACTTGAACAGTATTTACTATTTTGGATATCCACTATTTTGATCCTTACCAAATATAAATGAAATGCTTGATGATTTGAACAAAAATAGGCATTTTTTATTAAACAGACTGCGCACATTACTTAAACTAGCCACACACTACACGTCTGAACATAAATGAACCGGATTCGCGATGGGCTGAACCATTTGAGGAAGCAGCTCTAACCAAATATAAATAAATACCATGTTATAAAAGTGGCAATATTTAAATAAACTCTAATAATGGTAACATCAAACTGAGGTGAGCAGGTAAGTCACAATAAGTCATAAAAATTATAAAGCAAATGCTTGGTGATTTGTTGCTATTTTGTGAATATCTTCTGTATTTCTGGATATATTTTTTATATATGCAAAACATAGCAATGGATTAATCTGGCTCAAGATTCATGGATGTTTGTACAATTTGAAATACACCTACTGCTGCTGTGGGGCCGTCATTTTCATTGAGTGTATTTTCCACCTGAAACAGAACGTGTTACATTAGTTGTAAATATGCAACCATGTATGTAATGTTATACTGGTCAAAACGTACCAATTGAAAGCTATTGCAAAATCATTTCCAATCAACTATGCCTACTTAAAAACACTTATATTAAAACCGTTTTGTCAGAACTGGTCTCAATGTAGTAGGCCTATTTATTGGTTTGAATGTCTCAACAAAAATAGCTTTGTTTGGGTATTATAGACATGTAAGGCAAAATTTTGGCCGATTTCATGGTTAGATCAGTTTTAGTGTGAAATGTAAATGCTTGATTTGCGATGAGGGTGGGAATAGTCAAACGTGTAGTTCCATTTGCAATTCCGATGCCATTTGGTATCAGAACTAATAACTTAAGCTTTAAAACTGACACAGCATTTCACATGTACTCTGTGACATACCATTTACACATTGGTATCAAGAAAAATGTACTGTTTTATACAAATTGATCAACTGAACTCTCTTTGCAGACTTCAATCTACTTTGATCGTCATCAATTCAATTCAAAGTCACACAATTGTATTGATTAATTTAATTCCAATTCAATTAAGATTCACTCCCAGGTCTATGTTTGATTTGTCTGGCTGTTCCAGAAAAAACACTTGTGAAGCATTTTCAATTAACTAATTATTTCTATAGGAAAATGGACTCATGTGACTACTAGACATTTAACGATTAATTAATGCATCAATACGCATACAGCATTGCGATGCATCGCCAAAATATGGACGGAGCTATTTATTTACACAAGTATCTATCTTTCCTGTTATTCAGAGTAACTTAGTTAATCCATGCAGTTTATCATTTTTCTTGTCAGCCACAGAGCACTGCCAATGCAAGGGAGAAGTCTGCACATGCAAGGGAAACCCCTGGCATTTGAAACATGGATGCCTATTGTTTGATTCACATTTAATGACATCAGTATCTCGGGGAATGCTGGGGAAACATCAAAGCAAAGAAGGCGGACGAAGTTGTAAGAATCGTAGTAGAGTTTGACTATTTTTGACGGATATTATGTAAATTTATTTCATACTGGCTACACTAAGGAGCCAGACAATCCAACTGACAATATAATGTGCAAATAACATTCTGATTACTGTGATTAGGCTTAATGTTTGTCTTATTGTGAATAAAGCATATTCTCTCATTTGTTAATTAACTATTTGTTTCATTTATTGATCTAGTTCCACATTAATCCAAAATGGTTACTTTGTAACCATTTACATAGGCTTCCTTTCGCATTTCGAGTGCCAATTTACCCTAAAATACGGCACTATTTTTTTAACAGTCGGTGAGACAATCATTATAACTTATACAATTTGTTGTATTGTTACAATTCAGACCATATAATATATATATAAAAATTTATAAATGTATTTGGATTGTTGGCGTGACTCTCGCATCACATGCTCGTGGAAAAAGCCAAAATACTTAGTATGTAGATAATGTGGCTGAGCTTGTATACCTTTATATCGACCAATGATTGTCAACGCATCTTAATCTGTTGACATCCATATTTCTGCAATGAAATAATTGCATGATTTGCTGATAAAAGTTATTATAAATGTATTATTTTTGTCTATGCATTAATATTTTTAAGTTAAAAATTACAAAAAGTAAATTTTGCAAGATGATTTAACAGTGTTATGGTGTCTTTTGCAATAGGTGTCTTTTGCAATACACGAATATGAAATCTTTCCGAAGAACCCGAGCAATCCTCATTTCAAAATTAACTGCTAGCACATTTTTTTTTAATGTTTGTTATATATGTATTTTTGTAGTTTGTGCAGCAGTATTTACTATCAGAAATTATGTTTTATTGGTTTTATTTTTGTTGCATACCTTTTTTACCGATTATATAATTTGTAAATTCTAATATCTGGTGTGAGTTGTGTAGTGTTTCTAAGGTATGCATTGATAATGAATATTTTATTATGAATACATTTTTTGTGTGTATTTGTATATACCTATGTTTAGTCGCCTTCCAGTGATTACTGTTAAAAACCAAGTAATCATTTTTTAAAGCTGCAGATACCTTTCACTTTAACATTTGATTATGCATATTTTATGCTTAATATCCGCCACTATTTATGTTTCATTAATTTTAATTTGCAGTGATCATTTATGCCAACTTGAATATTTTCTTAATTATCGTTATTTTATTTTACACATTATTATTTGACATCTTAGATTTTAGAAGAATCAGTTTTTGTTTGTGCAAGATTTACTGTTATACATCGTACTTTTGATATTTATAAATTTTATCATCTGATATAATTATTAATTTAATTATTCAAATGTATTTCGTGTTACGGATAAAGGTATTAAACAGCAACTTGTGTGTACAGACTTCAGCTAGTTTATGATTCATATGGATTAAACTTGGCTGTTACGATACCAATGAATCGAATGATGAACACCTTGGATAACACTGCATGCAGCACTGCTGCAACACCATATTAGACTTCATCTCAGGACAACTGTTGCTTTCTTCAGTGACAATTCGAGATAGATTCATCGTCAATCAATGAGCGACATCAAAGTGATCAATCCTGGTTTTGACAAATGTGCTGGCGTCTACGTTAGCCATACACATAGAAATTATTGCCATACACTCATCTAACATGATAAACAAAATCATGAACTTCATGCTGAGACAGTGTGCTTGTGGAACATTGACACACCACTGCATTTGCTTGCAAGAAATAAAAAAATATGATGAACGTTGACAGGCATTGACATTGCCTGAGGAAAAGTATATCCATATCGAAATAAATAGTTGCTTTTAAATAACATGCTAACCTTTTGATAATTAATACATGGTGAAATATTTACAATTAACTGTAGTATAATTAGCCCTGTATGAGTAGACCAACTTATTACCATGCTACTACTTCCTGTAAATAGGTCAAGTGTGAAATACAGGTAAACTAATTAGGTAATATAAAGATTACATAGTATTCAAGTTGATAAATTTATATTTTCCATCCATTAAAACTGAAATAGGCCCATTACGTATTAAATGACAGCTAAATTAGCCCATTAATCCAAAGATTAAATTCAGGTCAACTAATTAGGTCATATATTATTAACATTCGTTTCTGGGTCACATACCTTTTATTTCACATCAATATGTTTAATACATTAAAAACTATTGAAATACAGTCCTCAGCATTCCGGGTCACAAGAAATTTAAGCAAATTGAATAGACAATGCTAATTTTCAGAGATCAAAAAGTGGAATAACTTCGGAAATAATGTAGATATCAAAAAAATTCCCAAAGTGTTATAAACTTCATATGACACTGTATCACGTGGAACCATTTAAATGATCGTATGAGCGATTTTTTTTATATCTAGCAAAGTAGGCCAGCAACGGCCAGGCCAAGGTGATTCATAAAATAATAACAACTATCCAACTATTCTTGGAGTAAATGAATTCCTAATGTTTTGTATGATACGACGTGGACAACTGCAGCTGCCAGTTCTGCTTGAACATTTACTTCCAATGATTAACCACTAGTTGAAAAACGTTACAATACAGCGTTGCCCGGAATTGCGTGGCGCACGAAGTTGGGACACGCATAATATCGCCCATGCCTTTTGACATTAATTTCGTTCTCTTTTTTGTTTTTTGTAACCAATATGCCGGGCATTAAACACTGTAGACCATTTCAATTTCATATTGTCCTAATGCAGCACATATGTAATACCAACCTGTTGAAAATAACTATTTAAAGTTAAGTGAGCCATGGTGCCGCCGTTCATACAAATTTGAAGTCTCGCCACCTATTGACGTTTTACGGAACCTCCAAATTGATTGCGAGATGCCCCATGTCTTTAAAGAGTGTTGCACCCTGTGATTTCATAGATAATTTTTCTCATAAACAAGTGAAGGCATTTTCCCTTCAGAAAAATGCAGATGACTCCAGGAAAAAAATGCATGTAAGAAAAAGAATGTACTCTACAAGCGTTTCTTAAAGGCAAGAAACGACGCAGCTGAAGTTAGATATAAAAAAATATAAGAATAAACTTACATCCATTTTTAGATATTGCGAAAAAAAAGTTTATTGAATAAAAAGTCAAAAAGTCATATTATCCATCTGAATTTAAGAATAATGGGTCAACTATTTCAGGGAACAAGAAAATTGCTGAGTATTTCAATCAATTCATCTTTAACCCAAACCATACCTAAATACAAGCTTTGTGTCCTATCTAGGTGACAGGGTGGAAGAATCATTATTCTTAAATCCAGTTTCGGAGGAAGAAATCTAAGCTATTGTTTGTAAATGCAAGAGTCAAAAGGTTATGATGGCATAGACATGTGCTTAGTGAAAAAAATCATTCCGCACATATTAGCTCCATTGAGACATATATGTAACTTGTCATTAGAACAAGGTGTGTTTCCTGATGACATGAAAATTGCTAAGGTCATTCCTCTATTCAAAGCAGGGGATGACCAAAACTTCTCAAACAATAGACCTATATCCTTGTTACCTCAGTTTTCAAAGATCCTAGAAAACATATTCAACAACAGAATAATGGATTTCCTAAATAAAAAGCAGATATTATACTCACGTCAGTATGGTTTTAGAAAAATATGTCCACATCAATTGCAATTATGGAATTAGTAGGAGATTACAAATGCTATGGATAGAGGAAAGTTTACAATCGGTGATTTATTGATTTAAAGAAAGCCTTCGATACGGTGGATCACATAATTCTTGTTGATAAACTAGAACATTATGGCATTATGTTTTAATGGTATAAATTCTGATTTTTCCACTAAAACTTGTGGTGTACCGCAGGGGTCAATTCTAGGGCCAACTCTTTTTATCTTATATATTAATGACCTATGTAAAGCATCTTCACACCTCAAGTCAATACTTTTAGCTGATGACACTAGTTTTTATATTGAAGGAAGTGACCTGTCTGAGATGTGCAGAGACGTATCAATAGAGTTAAACAAAATAAACACCTGGTTCAAAGTAAACAAACTTTCATTAAATATTTCAAAAACCTATTATATGATATTTAATCTTGTAAATGCTACATGCGATGAAAAAATCAGTATAGATAATGTTGATATTGACAAAGTACATTGTTCTAAGTTTCTTGGTGTGTATATTGATTGTAAACTCAAATGGTTTGAGCATGTGAATAGCATACGTACAAAAATTGTGAAGAATCTGTCGGTAATGCGTAGAGTTAAATGGCTACTGAATGAGTCTGCATTGTATACTTTATATTGTTCACTTATACGTCCTTATATCACATACTGTTGTGAAATATGGGGAAACACATACAAGAATAGGATATAACTTTTGTACACTTTACAAAAACATGCAATGAGAATGTGTGGTCAGTTGGAATATAGAGCTCATTCTAAACCAGCTTTCGTGAAATTTAATGCCCTTACTATTTTTGACATGATTTACTTTAAATCCATGGTTATAATGTACAAAATCTACAATTTAATGCCAGTGAACATTCTTTCTCATTTTGAAATGGTTAATACAAGTTATGATTATAATACACACCAAGAAAATAACTTCAAAAACAAATACAGCAGTACAACATTAAAATCTATGTGTCTAAGGGTCCAAAGATGTGGAATTCCTTAATTAAGGATCTTAAAAATAGCAGTAATATACATGCTTTTAACATAAGCTACAAACATTATTTGGTCAATAAATATAACACTTAGTCACATCCTAGTTTGTAACTATTTCAGATACAAATTGTCCATCAACTTTGTTTGTTCTCGGCGAACAGTATGGTAGTATGAAATACCAATTTTAATAGTATTAGTTAATGTATGTATTTATGTTTATCATGGTCTTCACATGTTTAATTAATTTAAGTATTTTTTATATAGTGGGAAATGCTTATTATCAGTATTGTACTTCCTGCATTTCCCTTCAACATTTCTTTAAATCTGCGTATGTATTTACAGATCTTGATAGGTATAGCAGCAAAATAGTGCTGACATGTCACTGTTGTATATAATGTTGTATTGTACTGCTTTATGTTGAATAAATTCCAATTCCAATGGTTTTGTCTTGAAAAAGAACCATGTCCATGGCATGCGTATTATTATCAAGTGCAGCTTCAGATGGAAGTTTGTGAGGTTCAGTGGGGCTACTTTGTGGTTTGGACTCCACTCGGTCGTTACACAGAAAAGATTATCTTTGATGCTACTTTTTTTCTGCCATTGTTGCGAAACTTACCCACTTTCATCATCATTATCTCCTGCCAGAATTTTTCTTGATGAAATTACCCCGTAGACTTCCATTTGCATCTGTGTAATGCATTGGTAAAATATGCCATGGTTTTTCCATTAAAGCATATACCAGGGTATAAATATTGAAGTGTACGCTAGCTTTTATTCTTAAGTTCTCAATTGTATTGTCTACTTTGTTAGAGCTAATTTGCTCACACACAAAATGGCAACAAGTGATGACATTATACCATGTTAACTTGATTTATTGTACACATCAGCAGATGTGATAATTATAATGTCATATATTGCTATATAAAATATGCCATGGTTTTACATTAAAGCATATAGCGGTGTATATATTACTACTGGTAGATTTTATTTCTCAGTTGTATTTTCTACTTTGGTGCAGAGCAAACCTAATGACATGTACAGTTACAGATGAAATCCCAGGCCTAGTGCACTTAATGGTTACATTCTCATTATTAGGTACTACTTCACAATAGGTTCCTGAAAATTAACAAGACATCCAGCTACAAAAACCATCTGTGAAAATACTGGTTGTAAGGACAATGGAATTACATTACGTAACATTCGATAATTTTTCAGTCTCCCAACAGCATGAATTCTCACACGTGCTATTTGCCTAGTGTTAATTTGTTCTGTGGCAGTGAAATGTGCCCGTCCATTGAGAAATGGTGGTATGCTTAAATCAACCTTCTTATTCATAAGAATATCTTGAATGGTAAAACCTTGGTCAGCCATGATCAAACCCCCCGGTTTGTTTGTCAAAAAAACCACTTTGACAATTTCGGTATCAGAAATAGACCCTTCAAATGTGATGTGATGGCACCATTTGGGGCAACACCAATCAAACATTTGTAAGTTGAATGGTTTTTGTAGCTGGAGTACGTTTCCATGTCTGGCAAAGTGTGACGCCTTTTGAACAAAGAATTCTGAACAATCTATTATAACTCGAATACCTTTAAATTTCCTGAAACAGGATGGCATATGCAGTTTGGCTATTTTGCGAGACACAAGCATTCTCTCTCTTTTTGTAAATACATGAACTGTATCCAGGTTGTCACAATTTTTGACACACAACTGTTTGGAACATTAAATTGATAAGCTATGTCCATGCTTAGCAGCCCAACGCGAAGTCTCACCAAAGTTAGGAAGCATTCATTCATCGCAGAAAGCTTTCTCTTTACACCAGCACATTTGCTTGGCGATGCATCTTTAACTGGCTGATGGTTCCAGTAACTCAGTTTTTCCCTTGCAGGACCCAGAAAATTCCACAAACACATGAACTAAAGCCATGACAAACCTGTGTAAAATCTACACTTTTTGTCATTGTTGCGCACATCATCAACCCCAAGAGGAGGTCTGTCTTGTGTCGCCTGCTGCTGTTCCTCGAGTGCGCTCTTCAACTTTGTGTTTTCTCGTTGAAGAATAATGTTCTGCAGCTTGAGCTCTAGAACCAAAGAGTCTGGTTCACACTGAGTCCCTTCATCAACTGTCTGAGTCCCTGTAGACACAGGCTTGTTATGCTGCGGCTCATAGTCCGATGGTGGCATACAAGTAGAACTGTTGGCTGGAATCAGACATACACACCAGTTAATCGAATAAATCATTTTGTTATGAAAAGAAAGATGAAGTTTAGTTGCTGATTTTAACAACTGGAATATAGAGGGAGGAGGACAGAGGGTAGTTGGTAGTAGACTTGACTTACAATTAGAAGTATGACTTCTTCACTCTATGTTAGTGTTAGGTAATAAAAAAATATACAATTGTGTCATCGCTTTTTTAACAACTTCTGGCTTACAAATTTTAAGATTGACCAACCATTTTTTTATGCGCCCCTGACATTAGTTTCTGTCGATTTAGGCACAAATGCAGTGTTCTTATTACTATATTGCCATAGTGCATACCTGTGTCATCTGGGCGGGTGGTAGCGAGATCAAGGAGAACGGTGGCAGCTTCATTTTCTGTGAATGCAGCTTGCAGTTTTCTCGGTTTAAGTTGGTTACATCGAGGAGTCTGCAGTTTTCTTTTCCGTGATGACTTTTCATTCTGTAACAGTTTAGCACACTGATAATAATTAAATTGCAGTACTATAATAACAATATTACTGCCAAAGTAAATAATAATGCTAAAGGCCCGTGGTGTACGCAATGCCTATACTATAGTACACCTGTATAGGCTATGGCCAATGATGTAGGCTAGATAGCAGGGCTGGGTCCAAATTACACAAAATTATATCAATTACAATTACATTAATTTTTTTTATTTCAATTACAATTACAGTCATAATTTTCCAAATCAATTACAATTACACTGTTTCAATTTCAATTACATTATGCGGAACCAAATATATTCAGCATTTGTTAATTATGTATTTTTGCGCGTTTGGCTGAATTTCAATATTTTGTACACAATTGATAAACAAATATAACGGTAATGTTTGTACATTTTGTTGAATTGTGACTTTGAATTATACTAAATAAAAAGATAGCCGTTTAAACCATATTTTTATTATATAAAAATACAATGCAATATCCAGACATAATCCTACAGGACATATTCCAATGCAGACATTTATCCGTGCGCATTTCTTAAATTTTTCTTTGGAAAATACTAATAATAGGGTATGATGTGTTTACTTTGAGGTTGTAGCTCCTGCTCTAAGCTAACATTCTTAATTGGTCTGCCGTTTGCTTTGTGTGAATTGGGAATGGGAAGAGAGGCCATATAAATGGACCTTGCCACCTGACCTGTCTCCAACCCACCACAACACAAGGGGTGTAATTGGCTTGCTAACTCTGCAATGTTTCACTGAGCTGATATTTTCTGAAGCAATATCAGGCTACAGGTCTTTCCATGTTGTTTGAATACCTGCTTAGCCTTTGTCTGACAATCTTTGTGCATTGTTTATTGCTTCCTGGTTGTTACCAACTTACTGAAAAGGCTAATTGCTAAGGCTACCTACCACTAGCACCACTGACCAGTACCCACCAGACAGTGAATACTGAGACTTAAATATAAATATATAAGCAGGTGTTATTATTAGTCTTGATTTTCAACTCATGTGAGACTTAAATTATATTTTTATTGACAATTCTTTCAGGTAGTTTGTGATATGAAATGTACTGTAATTGATTGTAATTGAAATAAATTTTCAATTATACAAAATATAACAATTACAGCAACATTTTGAAACCATAATCAATTACAATTACACAATTTTGCTGTAATCAATTACAATTACAAAATTGGACCCAGCCCTGCTAGATAGACTAGTATATGCTATCATTGCTATGTCATGGCAAACATCTGACTCTGTAAATAAATAATGTCTTTATTAATAGGCATAGTTGTTATATAATGCCTCTTACGTAGTCTTAGAGATATGGTGTCGTTCACTTAATACACGATACACACATTTCAAAGAATGACACTGTGTCAGCGTGTGTATTGACAGACAATACAATAATGAATAGGGGCGGTCAGACCAGCGGGCCGCCAGCGCACACATTACGTAAGTTGCTGATAAATCTGACACTAACCTCAGCAGCATTTGCAATCACAGGGTCGGGATGGTCGGTGGTGGGGCCTTGGCCTCCAACAAAATGCAGAGAACATATGTACGTGTCTTTTTTGATCGAAGCAAGGGTGAAGCCTTCCCGTCTACATGCGTTGGACCATCGTTTGGCTTTCGTTCGACACAAATGCGGTTTCGGAAATCGAATGAAAAATATATTTTTCATCCGATCCGTCTCGGCGTAACGGGAATCACTTTTACATACTCCATAGCAGCAGTGCTTCGTCGTTACCATATTAGAAGATTAAATCTATATTATAAAGCTAAAAGTCGAAAAATTCTGTATTTATGCAGAGAGTAAACCAGCACAGATGCGTACAAACACTTGTCAAAATGGCGGCGTTGTCCGCATGGCCGCACGGCTTTCCCGAAATCAAATCGAGGCGGCTATAAATAGTAAATCTGGCGGCGCCGCCGCCAAATTCGGAGCATTCATTACCAACGTCTTCCGAACAGGCGGACAAAGTCGTACATTCAAATCCCCATGACAAAGGCAGACGCTCAACTGTTCGTTCTCATTCGCCAACAACGTGGCACTGTTTAGCGCTATGCCTGTATAGGCATCGTCCTCCGCGCTCGACGTCACGTCACGGTTTTCAATACAACACGGTATATTCAAAGGGTAATCAAATCAAATTTTTGGATTGATTAGAAGAAACATAACATACAAGGGAAAAAAGTTAATTATACCTCTTTATAAAGCAATAGTTAGACCTCATTTAGAATACTGTATACAAGCATGGAGACCATATCGTAAGAAAGATATAGATACGCTTGAACGCATACAAAGGAGAGCAACTAAAATTATTCCATAACTGAGAGACCTTAGTTATGAAGAACGCCTGAAAGAATGTGGTTTAACAACTCTAGAGACAAGGAGGTTAAGAGGAGATCAGATTGAAGTTTTTAAGATATTGAATGGGTATGAAAATATTGATAGAAATATGTTTTTCTCACTCAAGAAGGATAGCAGAACTAGAGGACATGAGGTAAAATTAGTAAAGGATCAATGTAGATTGGACATCAGGAAGCACTCGTTCTCACAGAGGACAATAAATGAATGGAACAAATTGTCTACAGATTGTGTAACTGCTAGCAGCGTGAATATGTTTAAAAACAAGGTTGACACATATCTCAGGAGGGCGGGTTATAAGTAGATGAACATTGTTGGACTCTCGATAAGCCAATGGCTTCCTTGTCCACTTGCCATCTGGGCCTTTGGCTTGGATGGCAAATCTTGTTAAATCTTGTTAAATATTCATCGATGACCAATTTCACTTTTTGAAACCGATTGGCTATAGTAGGCCTACACATTTTTTATGACAAAAACGGGCGTTTTCAACTCAGTTTTTTATATAGTCACTAACAGGTACGTATAGGGCCTATGCAAAAACAGATTGTCTATTAATTGGGAATAGGAATGTTCTTCAAACTTAAAGAAGGCAGTATAGAACCAGAGGACAAAAAGCAGCATTAGTTAAGGAGCAGTGTATAGGTTGGACATGAGAAACTACTCTTTCTCACAGAGGGTGATAAATGAATGGAACAAACTGCCAAATGATTGTGTTAATGCTAGTAGTGTGAATATGTTTAAAAACATATATTTGATAAGGGCGGACTACACATAGATGAGAAAATTGTTGGACTCTCGATAAGTCAATGGCTTCCTTGTCCACTTGCCATCTGGAACTTATTGTTTGGGATGGCAATCTTGTTAAATTGTTTTGCTGAGGGGAGTTAAAGTTTTAAAATCTACAAAAAATGGCTGTCTAAATTGGAGGTAGGGCCTACTTGTGTTACTGCACCCCACACAAATTACGTTACGCATTGAACGAGTTCTGTTCAAAGTTCGTAATGTTTTTGGCTATCCAAAAGCAATCAATAATGCAAGTGTAATTGATGCGAAAAATCGTATAACGTAAAAAATGTACATTTGTAAGTACAGTAGCAGTAGGCCTACTTACAGGGTGTAGAGTAGCAGTAGGCCTACTTACAGGGTGTAGAGTAGCAGTAGGCCTACTTACAGGGTGTAGAGTAGCAGTAGGCCTACTTACAGGGTGTAGAGTAGCAGTAGGCCTACTTACAGGGTGTAGAGTAGCAGTAGGCCTACTTACAGGGTGTAGAGTAGCAGTAGGCCTACTTACAGGGTGTAGAGTAGCTTGGGGCATAACTCAGTTTTTTAGCACATCGGCTACTGGAAAGAATACTTTTGGTATATCTGTTTTATGTTCTATTGATTATCTAGTTCATTATCTTAGGTGCATTCCGTGTTTTTTTTAATGGACCTTTTACCTTGTCTCTGAAAAAAGTTGTAATAATTTTAGCAGAGGTCCTACATATAGGCGTTATGCCCCACCCATGGGACAAAACGTTCGCCTCTGGGCGTTTTGCCCCAATAGAATGTCGGTGTCACTAGTTCATTCTTCGGCTAAATTGTGGGACATGTATTTGTAATTATGTAACGTTCGTCGGATCTGCTGCCTAACCACTCGTCCACTCACTGTCAGACTCGCAGTTGTGGCAAACATAGAATCTGCCACGCTCGGTGCAGTCATGATGCGACCAGTGGTGACAGATCTGGCACTGGATCCAACTTTCGCCGGATCTGCTGCTTCTGAATGGCTCGCCGCAAACAAGGCTTGGTCACTCGTCGTCGTCTTCAAAAGAATCTTCACACGGCCGTTTCACACCACATCTTTCTTTTCTGCTAGTTTTCTTTTTCTTCAGTTTGCGAGAAGGCAATGTGCGAACTGGTTTCGTGCTTTTCTTTTCCGGTGGACGTACGATGGCCGACGTGGTTGCCTTGGCAACAATCCTGTCTTCCATCACAATCTTATACGGTGAAGACGTCACCACAGCGCTTGTCCCACGCACCCTTGTTCGAGTCTTTCCTGGTGCTGAGACGATCGACGTTGCTGAACAGGTCTTCAAGACTCGCATCGTAGCTTCTCTGTCGGTATAAGGGGCGACATGCACATCAGCGACGACATCCATCGGAGTGGGCAGGATGGCGTCTTCATCTTCCCTGTCGATATCAGGGGCAACATACACACCAGCGACGCTAGCACCCGGAGCAGGCTGGATGGTTCGTCGAATTTGGCGTCGTCAAATGGCCATAGTCCGGCCGCTCTGAACCTGTTAGTTGCCGATGCGATGGTGACCGACGTTTTGTACGCCTCGTTGAAGAGCGGGATGACGTCATACTGCGTGACCGGTCGGTGCTTGTTGCAGATCATCCAGTTGTCGACCGCACGTGAGTACGCTGCCTTCAGGGTTCGGAAGAATGTCCGATCTAGGGGTTGTAGTCGATGGGTGCAATGAGACGGGAACGTTAGTATCATGACGCCATTCTCTCGAGCGTAGAGAATGGCATCGAGTGTCTAGCAGCAGTAGATATGGTGTCGTCTTCTTGCAGCCAACAGTGTCAACGGAGAGGTGCATCCATCTCAGGAATAAATTATTGTCAATGTATCCCGATCCACGGGTGTTGACGGTGCCCACGGAGCTTGCCGGAGCGCCGTTCATCAAAGAATCAACCATTCGCTTGCGTGGAAAGACGAATAGAGGGGGGATGAACGTACCAGCTGCGCTCATACAGCACAGAGTTGTGGTGTTTCCCCCCGTTCTGCACTGGACACTTTTCGCACCTGATTAATACCTTTCGTGCAGACGACCTTAGGTGGCTTTGCAACGGCAGTGAACCCTGTTTCGTCACAGTTCCAGATGCGTGTAGGGACGAACCCACCATTTACAAGCAACTTCCTGTACTGTCCAAAGAACATTCCCACAGCTTCTTTATTAAACCCTTTCATACGTGTAATGCTAGTTGCAATCGGTCTTCTGATGGTGAGCGTCGTATGCCGGCGAAGGCCCTTGCCCAGTCTACACCGGCCAGACCACTGGTAGCATCGAATGGGTGTGCAATGTTCATGCGGACGACAAGATCAAATGCTAAACGATGCAAGTCGATCATCGTTATGCAGTACATGGAAGATTCCATCTCTTTCACGTTCTTGACAAGTTCAGCCTCGAATAGCGGTGAGAACGTTGTTGTTTTGCTGCCCATTGTAATTCTGCCCGGTTGTCTGACCAAGCCTCTGATGTGTCTAGAGTCTGTGCCGCGGAACCCCGTAGTCACCTTAAATACGAACAACTATGCATGTTACATTCAAGTACTACAATAATAAGGCACTAATACGAATGATAACTGAGTCTAGTACGTGTAGCTCTGCCGTTAATATGTTATAATTTTTTTCTAGCAATCTCGAAATTGTAATTTTCGAGCCGTGTAACTAGATAGGGGGTGGGCGTTATGCCCCAAAACTGGGCGTTATGCCCCAAGCTACTCTATATACGAATATAGGGCCTATAAATTACATTAAATGCAGCTTTAAAATATTAATAAAATATAATTATGCTTTCAGACATTATATATATGCAAACTGATTGAGGGTGCTATAGATAATATATAATAACCCAAATACATGTCCGTGACTGATCTAACTTAGTGCTGTGCAAGTGATCGACGTTATTTTAGAGTAGTCGTAACTTTTTAATGCATTATTTACGTTAGGCTATGCATTTTTTTGCAAAACGTAACGTTCAGAAGTTTTGTAAAATGATTTCTACTGGTTGTTGGGCAGGCGGGCTGATCGCTCTGTTGACTTTAACCCAAACACACGGGCAAAAACAACAAGTCACAACACAGCCCCTTCTTTAAAACTTGACGTCTTCGTCAGTCTACAACAATTTCCCCCGGTTTGGACCGTAATGTACAAATTGCATAATGTTAAAAGCACTTTTAAAATATATCATTCACAAACTGTTTAATTCAAAACGTTAGTAGGCCTATACATTGGTGTTGTTTCTAAAATTGCAAAGATCCGAAAATGGAGTGTTTTGGGGTCTTCATCCGATCGACCAAACGTATTTTAGTCCGAGCCGACGCGACACGACGAGACGCGTCACTGGGGCCATTTTCCGAAAAGTTTTAAATTTATAACGTCTTAAAAAAATCATATTTCGAAGAGTACTTTGCCGATTTGGAAACTGTTTTCAGATTTCAATTTCCCGTGGTTGCAGCTATGTCATAAAAATATAACACAAACTAGATATGCAACTGATATCGTCGTCATCATCGTCGTCGTGATCTGTGGTCATTGCTTGATTTCGTTCTAAGATATTTTATTTCTTAGTAATTTATATGTTTCCATATTTCCTTGCACACTCCCCAACTGTGGCGTTACTCAACATATCAATTTCACGCATGCGCGGAGGTTGACGTGACTGCCGTTGAGTTACGTCATAAACGACGTCCAGACTACGTAACTCGTAAGCGTCAAGACACGATCGGCGCCGAGACGAAGACCCAAGTGCAAGCCGCAGAACACAAGAAAACTACGCGAACGTTGAACAGATAAGTGGATATACATCAGTTTATATTAGTGCACGGTCTAATATTCTAGTTGCATAATGTTATTTCAGTAGTCCTGATTTCGCAGTGGCGTAACGAGGGAAAGAGTTGCAGGAGAAAGGGTAAACATGCGCATCAAAAAGCGCAATAATGGAATAGCTTTGCCTAGTTATAAAAGCCTTATGATTGCTCCAACATGACAATAGCAATCAGAGACGAAAATATTGTTAGACGCGGTTTAATGATTCAGTGCAACTACACTTCAACCCAACATTTTCATCTCTAATAAAACCAAGAAAAACCTTCAACAAAGCCTCAAAGATCAGCCAACAATTACTGAATAGTTAGTGGCCAAAGCTAATAAATGTCAACATAACATTATTAACTGCGAGCTCGTTGCCAGACACCGATAGGCCAACGAGACCGGGAGTGGTACGTTGGTGGGCAGTGCGGAAGCTCCATCATCTTCTTTTAGAGCCTAATCTTTCGGGCTTTGAGTGACGCGAACTCAGCAATCACGGAGTCGAAGTCGACGACATTGATCAGCTCTCGCTCGGTCGACAGGAGCGCCAGACTACTCAAGCATTCTTGTCCCATACGAAGTACGTCTTGATGAGCTTCAATTTCGAAGCTTCTCTCACAAGAGGCCACACTCACGCCCATGCTGGGGAATAACCTGTACGACACGAGCATGATGTGGAACGATGTCTCGCGTCCCCACTTCACCACCCACTGAAGGAGACCGAGCGCATTCCAGCTGCTCGCCGTTTCTACTGTTTGTTCTTTACAACGACTTATAATTTGTGTGATTTTTTAAAGTAAAAAAGCGTCCTGAAACACCCCCAAAAAGTGCCGCCGGAGCAATTACCCCATTGCCCCTTGTTACGCCAGTGTGTAATGCTGACATTTATCGATTACATTAAAATTGGTCCATGGTAAAACTTAAAGAGAAATACTGTAATGAAAATAATGTGGTTATTATTGTCATCGACAGCTGGTCAACCGAATATCAGGCGACGTCAGGATGCGAGCTGCGGATCGATCCAAGTGGAGCGCTATGACTGCCTCGTGCGTCTCTTGAAGCAGGAGCAGCTAAGTCTACGTCTGAGCCATTGATAATGTCCAGAACACATGACAATCCGTTCTTTTGTCGAAATCTCGCTCAGTCGTTATTATGTTTTGTGTGTAATCCATGCGCGAACATAGATAGGCCCCTAACTTGCGATAACCGAAAAGGGCCATCGCTGTTGTTTGCTGACTTTAACAACGCGAATGAAGCGATGACGCGATGGAGCGATGGCGCGATATGACGACTAACTGCCCACAGCATCGTGCGATCGCATCGCGTCATCGTGCATAGCATCGCGTCATCGTCTCCATCACCACCATCGCCTCCATCGCATGGCGCAATCATTCGGTCGCATTGCGTCATCGTACCCATCGCATCATTATTCGATCGCACCGCACCATTATTAAATTCAATACACAACAGCGATGACCTTTCTCGGCCATATTTTGGAAACGCAATTTGATGTAAATTACAGACGAGATTTGGATTTTTACTAGCGAGGCAAGATGTACGCCTACACAAGTATTTAAACACAGTGATCTCGTGCAATGCTTTCATGTAAAACTAAGTATGCACATCATATGATGCTAAATATTTAAGTTATTTCAAAGTGTCCTGCCGTAAAACGCGCTGTCCGGTCACGAAAATGTGTACGGCAACGTTTTGTACGGATTCAACAGGGGCTTTCGCTAATCGGAAGTATTCGAGAAAAAAACAACCTTTCCAACAAATCTTTGCATGAAGGCGGAAAAAAGTTAGTTACATTAATGCATCGGTAATCGTCATATAGTGTATTTCCAAAATCGCACATATGCAACTGCTGTGCCAGCCGCAGCGACACCTGTCTGGAACACAGTTCACTCAGACAGCTCACTGGATCTGGATGTATTGATAACATCGTGGAACAGACGATGGTCTAAATCCCGATGCAGTCGGAATGGCAGTAGCCCTTGCACGGAATTCCGGCACAGATGAAATGTCGGGGAACCGACGCTCAGAAGTCCGACATCTTTGGGAGAGAGTGTTAATGTGACGTCGGTGTGCTGACGCAGCCTCGGTGTTTGGGCAAACGGCGCCCGGTGTGCGGCCGTCTTGCCGAAGTAGCCTCGGTGTTTGGGCAAACGGCGCCCGGAGTGCGGCCGTCTTGCCGAAGCAGCCGATAAGATGGATTACTCCGTTCGCGCTGCTGAAGGCTTGTCGTCGCAGACCTAATGGAGACAACATGCCCGTGATGTATGGAACGTCTTTTATTCATAATTCGTGACCATATGCTAAAGCTACACTGCACAGGAACTAGACAGCATTGCACTTCGACCTCCGACGATCAGGGAGCATCTCAATGCTCGACATCTCTCCCAACTTTAATGAGAAAACAATTTTAAAGAAAACTTGAAATTGCTCGGAACAGTAACAGTCGTTGATCACAAGACAAATTACTGTTATAAACAAAATACTGCTGTGGTGGTCTTGCTACTTCTTTAACACAATTACTAGTCGAAACGTTCAGGTTGCTCCCTGAAGCGTGAAGAACGTCGAAGCTCTGCTGCAGATGCTGAAGCAGGCAAAATATCAGCTGACTTTAATTGGTGCGGACGTCTTCACTAGTGAACTAAACTGTACAGGTTGTGAGGCCTGTGGCTCATGTGGAGACTCGGCCCCTTCATGCGGAAAGGGCGGCACAGGCAGCAGGGGCAGCCCAGGTGACACCACTTGAGAACTCGGCAGTCTTTCTTGAAGCTGATCGATATGACGGCGAACAACAGCACCACCTCGAACGGTGTAAGATACCGATCCTGTCTGTTGGTTGATTGTACCAGGCATCCATCTTTCAGTGTTTCCCTGGTAGCGTAGAGCGTACACTGGGTCACCCGGGTGGAATGTTCGAACTTTGGCACGAAGGTCATGCTTCGTCTTCTGTTCGGTATGTTGTGCTGTCGCCTTACCACCTACGTCTGGTTTGACCAGATTGTAAAGTTCGGCCCCTGTCTCGGTGGGCGCATGCGCGAGAGTCGATTCTCACAAAGTTCGCTATTAGCTCGCCAGATTCATTCACGTCTAGAATGAAATCAGTTGTAACACCAGTTGTCCAGGTATCGTCTCGATTAGAGATTTATTCAACAGCAGGTCACTTTGCGTACATTTCACAATCACATAAATTACACATTTTTTAGAAATCAAACGTAACGCTAGTGCAAGCCGGTTTGGCTTGTCTATGCGGAAATTTTACAGTCTGAATGTTGGGAGCATATTGGTAGCTTCCCTCGTGGAGCGGAGACGTCGTGTTTCGATGAAATAGTCTGCCGCACTCCCTGAGTGCGCAAATCTCTCACCTTTTAAAGTAAGTCAATAGCTTTCTCAGAAGTTCCCAGTACCAAAGTACGCATGCGTGAACATCTCCTGATTCTGCCGTCTCATGCATGCGTGAACAGGCCGATGCCACACAACCTCCCTGAAGAAAATCCATTTGCATTTTCGCATAATTGCTATATGTGTACGGTGTGGGTGGCTGTCCTACATCTTGCCAAACTTTCCCCCGCCCGCTTATGGGTCAGGACAGGGTGAGATCTTGAGGAAACCGGTTGACTCATTAATACACTTCTAGGCACGGGGAAGAGCGTCAACTTTCGCCCCACGCCTGTACCTTGGTTCGGACGAAATACCCATTACTCACAATTGAACTTCTGCCCCCAACGCTAGGCTACATGTCTACATAAACATCCTGGATTTTCTTAGTTTTCGTAAAATTATGATCACTATTATATCTATATTAGCCGCGTAACGAAGGCAATGACTTTACAAGATGACGCCGAGATAAGACACGACATGAGCCAGGACGGACCCGACACCATAAAGCGAGGCGTCACAGGTCAGCACCAAAGGTTTGGATGAATCAAAATGAGTCATACCCGTGGTAAGCTTAGCATCTCACTCGTCTTGTTGAAAGCATGTTGCTGGGTTTTACTCCAGTGCCACTTTACGTCCTTCTTCAGCAACTGGTGCACGGGGCGCCATCACTGTTGCGAGGTTAGGCAAGAAATGACCATAATGATTCACCAACCCGACGTATTATCGCAACTCCGTTACGTTGGTGGGCATAGGAGCATCGAAGAACGCTGACAAGGCGGCCCCAGAAGGGTGTATGCCTTCAACCTCTATCCGATGACCCAAGTAGTCGACTTCGTCACTTAAGAATTGACATTTAGATTCTTTCAGGCGGAATCCAGCCTGAACCCGGCGTTCGAGCACTCGGTCAAGTGTCTGCAAATGTTGATCTTCTGTTGATCCTGTCACCAACACATCATCCAAATACACCATCGAGTTAGGTATGCCCGTCACTTAAGAATTGACATTTAGATTCTTTCAGGCGGAATCCAGCCTGAACCCGGCGTTCGAGCACTCGGTCAAGTGTCTGCAAATGTTGATCTTCTGTTGATCCTGTCACCAACACATCATCCAAATACACCATCGAGTTAGGTATGCCCGTCACTTAAGAATTGACATTTAGATTCTTTCAGGCGGAATCCAGCCTGAACCCGGCGTTCGAGCACTCGGTCAAGTGTCTGCAAATGTTGATCTTCTGTTGATCCTGTCACCAACACATCATCCAAATACACCATCGAGTTAGGTATGCCCGTCACTTAAGAATTGACATTTAGATTCTTTCAGGCGGAATCCAGCTTCTTTCAGGCGGAATCCAGCCTGAACCCGGCGTTCGAGCACTCGGTCAAGTGTCTGCAAATGTTGATCTTCTGTTGATCCTGTCACCAACACATCATCCAAATACACCATCGAGTTAGGTAGGCCCTTCAAGAGCGAGTCTATGGCACGCTGGAATATTCCATGTGCTGAAGACACTCCGTGCGATAGTCGCTTGTAAGTAAACAACCCCCATGGCGCGTTGATGGTTACATATTTGCGACTATCTGGATGTAGCTGGATCTGTTCATACGCGTGGCGCATGTCAAGCTTGGTATATGTACCTATAGTACCGTTCCCAAGTTGTGCATACAGGTGTTATATTCGTGGAATATGGTACCTGACCAATTTGGCTACTTGGTTAACGGTGAGTTGGTAGTCACCGCAGAGACGGACAGTATTGTCTGCCTTCATTACTGATACTACGGGGGCTGCCCAGTTTGAGTACTGGACAGGCTCTATGATATCCCCAACCAGGAGCCGATGGAGTTCCTTGTCCACCATGTCTCGCATTACACATGGTAGCGGTCGCCACTTGTAATGCTTGGGGACTGCGTTAATGTCTACATAGACCTTGACAGAGTCTGCCTTGACTACTTGGTGCGATGCTGTAGAACCGACGGCGTAATTGTCCAGTAGTCTGGAGCTGCGGATTCTGCTTTTGCTTCAACTGATGAACCACACCCCAATCCAGTTGGAGTTTACTCAGAAGTTTCTTGTCCCTTGTGCGTTGATATTTTCTCCAATGTTTGCGAAACGTTTGTTCGCTAATTATTGACAGTGTGACACCTGTATCCACTTCCATTGGGATTTTCAGTAGCAGACTTTCGCTGAAAATGCGCTGTTAGCAATTGGCATTGTTCAGCGTAAGTCAGTTCCCGCGGGCGCTCGTGGCGATCCCAGACTGCGTAATAGCGTGTATGTTTCAGTTCCCACGACTGATAGCAAAATAGCCCTGCGTTTATTCGCGGCGACATTGACAATGTCATTTCTTCAAAATAGAACACCAACTTGTCTTGGTAGGAGGACCAGTGTTTCCCAGTAAACTCATGCAAAGTTTCGTGCAGCGACATGTTTTATGTATTGCAAATACTTGCTCTGTTGCTCTGTTGTGGTTTTCCCTGCTCGATGTATAGCGTTTCTTCCGCGCGGTTTGCTCACATTTGCGAATCCAAAGTTGGTATCAAAGTAGACGTGGTTTCAGAATTCTGTGTCGCCGTATGTTCAGTAATGACCGCTAACATATGTAGTTCATGTCTGCTGACATGTAAAATCACGTTTCGTAGCCAAAATGTGATGTATGGAACGTCTTTTATTCATCATTCATGACCGCATGTTAAAGTTACACTGCACCGAAACTAGATAGCATTGCATTTCGACCTCCGACGATCAGGGATAATCTCAATACTCAACAATACCCTAGGGCTGTCTTGCAGACGCAGCCGTCTTGTCGGGCAATCGGCAGCTTGGAATGATGGCGTCTTGCAGAAGCAGCTCTTATATTGAGCAGTGGTCGATCGGAGTCCCGACGCAGCGATTACGGGCATCCTCGCGAGACAGCAGTAGTGTTACTATGGGGGTACTACCCCTGGCATATATCCTACACAACATTGGCGTATTTGGGAGGGAGGACTTTGGGTCATGTGTTTCCAAAGCAACATTGGTCAGTTGTATGCACCGTTCTTCTTTCATTTCACCTTCTGTATCAGTGAACGATTTCTCCTTTCCTGTGGTTTCCTTGTCTGTTAGGTTGGATAGGATCTATGCCCTTGTTGGGCATCTCCATCAGTCTACGCGGCAACAACAAATACATGATATTCTTGACACGAATTCTCAGCCAAAATACCACTCAAATCGAGTGATCCATAAAGAGTAAACCAATACGCCAAAGCCAGTTGGTTATGTCAATGCTTATGTGTTACAAAAGAATAGCGGAAATGTTGGACAATCAACAATCTGAAAGCCGACGTATCGCCGAAGTAGCGGTAATGTCAGACAACCGTCGCCGGAATGCCTACATATCGCCGAAGTAGCTGTAATGTAAGGCATCCATCGGCCGGAATGCCTACGCATCGCCGAAGTAGCTGTAATGTCAGGCATCCGTCGGCCGGAATGCCTACGCATCGCCGAAGTAGCTGTAATGTCAGGCATCCGTCGGCCGGAATGCCTACGCATCGCCGAAGTAGCTGTAATGTCAGGCATCCGTCGGCCGGAATGCCTACTCATCGCCGAAGTAGCGGTAATGTTAGGCATCCGTCGAACGGAGTGCCTACGCATCGCCGAAGTAGCTGTAATGTCAGGCATCCGTCGACCGGAATGCCTACGCATTGCCGAAGTAGCTGTAATGTCAGGCATCCATCGGCCGGAATGCCTACGCATCGCCGAAGTAGCTGTAATGTCAGGCATCCGTCGGCCGGAATGCCTACATATCGCCGAAGTAGCTGTAATGTCAGGCATCCGTCGACCGGAGTGCCTACGCATCGCCGAAGTAGCTGTAATGTCAGGCATCCGTCGGCCGGAATGCCTACGCATCGCCGAAGTAGCGGTAATGTGACGCAACCGGCGCTCAGAGAACCGATGTTTTGCGGTCATTTAGTATACCATAGCGTCAATGTTGTTAGACTCTGTGTCACATCTGGTGTACGACTCTTGTTGTCTTCTACTATGGCCAACCACTGCGGTATGGCTACTGAGATCCAACCCTTAGCACTGCACTAGTCTTTATGTTTTGCATTGGGGTAGCATTTCTCTTTTGTTTCTCTAATGTCTGGCTCCATTGAACATTAAGTGAATTTCGTATCGTAAGAAGGTCATAGGTAGGCAAGAAAAATACGAAGAGCAGCTAGGCTGATTCCAGAAATGCGAGACCTTAGTTATGAAAGCCACTTAATAGAATGTGGTCTGACAACACTAGAGACCAGGGGACCAAAATGCAAGCTTTTAATAAAAAAAATTAATGGTTATGAAGGTATTGATAGGAATATGTTCTTCGAATTTAAAGAAAGCAGTAGAACCAGAGGACACAACGTGAAAATACTCATTATGACAGACGGTGATAAATGAATGGAACAGACTGTTAAATGATTGTGTTAATGCTAACCGTGTGAATATATTTAAACATAAAATTTACAGATATCTGATTAAGGCGGGCTATACATAGGCGAACATATTGTTGGACACTCGATAAGTCAATGACTTCCTTATCTACTTGCCACCTGCAAATTGTAGTTTTGGATGGCAATCTTGATAAAAAGGTTGCATGTCAGTTGGCGAGGTCCTGGCTGTCGAGCGACCGTTGGTCCTGGTTGCCGAGCGACCGCTGGTGCTAGCCGCCGAGCGACCGCTGGTCCATGTCAAGTATCCGACATTCGGAGTACTGATATTTTCTTAAGGTCAGGAAAAGTCAGTGTGTTGTGTGTGTGTGTGTGTGTGTGTGTGTGTGTGTGTGTGCGTGCGTGCGTGCGTGCGTGCGTGCGTGCGTTCGTTCGTGCGTGCGTGCGTTCGTGCGTGCGTGCGTGCGTGCGTGTCTAAAGTCAGATTAAAATCAGGGAATGTTAATGTTTTCTCAAACGTGAAATGCAAACTTATGGCTATGGCATTCTTCAAAGGAATTTGGCAAAAGTCCATTTTCATTTTGGAATTTAATAATAATATAATTTATTTCGAAATATAAACTGAAATAAGTTACTTAACGACCAGCCAGAAGATTGAAAGGAGTTTGCGTTCCTATTTGGGGGGGGGGTCATCCTTAAGATACGTCACGCTCAGGATGTCTTGGTTAGCGTTACGGAGCGTAACATGGGGTGGGGATGTCTTGGTTAGCGTTACGGAACGTTACATGGGGTGGGGATGTCTCGGTTAGCGTTACGGAGCGTTACATGGGGTGGGGATGTCTTGGTTAGCGTTACGGAGCGTTACATGAGGTGGGGATGTCTTGGTTAGCGTTACAGAGCGTTACATGGGGTGGGGATGTCTTGGTTAGCGTTACGGAGCGTTACATGGGGTGGGGATGTCTTGGTTAGCGTTACGGAGCGTTACATGGGGTGGGGATGTCTTGGTTAGCGTTACGGAGCGTTACATGAGGTGGGAATGTCTTGGTTAGCGTTAGGGGTTGGGTGTACATAAAAGTGTTACAAAGCGTGAGAAGGGTCGGGGGTCACAAAAAAGTTAAAAAAGTACCGATGTTTTGCCAAAGAGGTTATGATGTCAGGTAACTGACACTCGCAGTACCGATGTTTTGCCAAAAAGGTTATGATGTCAGCCAACTGACACTCGCAGTACCGATGTTTTGCCAAAGAGGTTATGATGTCAGGCAACTGACACTCGCAGTACCGATGTTTTGCCAAAAAGGTTATGATGTCAGCCAACTGACACTCGCAGTACCGATGTTTTGCCAAAGAGGTTATGATGCCAGGTAACCGACGCTCGCAGTACCGATGTTATGCCAAACCAGTTATGATGTCAGGTTACTGGTTCTCGGGGGACCGATGTTTTGCCAAACCGGTTATGATGTCAGGTTACTGGCTCTCGGAGGACTGATGTTTTGCCAAACCAGTTATGATGTCAGGTAACTGGCTCTCGGAGGACCGATGTTTTGTCAAGGCTGTTATAATATCAGGTAACATGCGCTCGCAGTGCCGATGTTTTGCCAAAGCGGTTATAATATCACGTAACCGACGCTCGGTGTACCGATGTTTTGTCAAAGCGGTTATAATGTTAAGTATCCTGCGTACTTTCTCATCTGCAAAACCGCAGAAAGTGCAGATCTCAATCTTATCCTGATTGGTGGTCCGTGCAATAGACGGGCGCTCATGTCCGTGCTAAAGAGGCTGCACTGGCTTCCAATGAAGAAGCCTACATGGCGTATAAAATACTGCTTCTGACGTTACGGGCTCGCACCTGCCTACGTCACTGACACGTTGTATTGCCACCGACCAGTGCGAGTGTTACGGTCTGCCAGCAACAACGACCTGCGTGTACCGCCTTCTAACAACAGATACGTCACTGACACGTTGTATTTCCACGGACCAGTGCGAGTGTTACGGTCTGCCAGCAACAACGACCTGCGTGTACCGCCTTCTAACAACCGATACGTCACTGACACGTTATATTTCCACCGACCAGTGCGAGTGTTACGGTGTGCCAGCAACAACGACCTGCGTGTACCGCCTTCTAACAACAGATACGTCACTGACACGTTGTATTTCCACGGACCAGTGCGAGTGTTACGGTGTGCCAGCAACAACGACCTGCGTGTACCGCCTTCTAACAACCGATACGTCACTGACACGTTGTATTTCCACGGACCAGTGTGAGTGTTACGGTCTGCCAGCAACAACGACCTGCGTGTACCGCCTTCTAACAACAGATACGTCACTGACACGTTGTATTTCCACGGACCAGTGCGAGTGTTACGGTCTGCCAGCAACAACGACCTGCGTGTACCGCCTTCTAACAACCGATACGTCACTGACACGTTGTATTTCCACCGACCAGTGCGAGTGTTACGGTGTGCCAGCAACAACGACCTGCGTGTACCGCCTTCTAACAACCGATACGTCACTGACACGTTGTATTTCCACGGACCAGTGCGAGTGTTACGGTGTGCCAGCAACAATGACCTGCGTGTACCGCCTTCTAACAACCGATACGTCACTGACACGTTGTATTTCCACGGACCAGTGTGAGTGTTACGGTGTGCCAGCAACAACGACCTGCGTGTACCGCATTCTAACAACCGATACGTCACTGACACGTTGTATTTCCACGGACCAGTGTGAGTGTTACGGTGTGCCAGCAACAACGACCTGCGTGTACCGCCTTCTAACAACCGATACGTCACTGACACGTTGTATTTCCACGGACCAGTGTGAGTGTTACGGTGTGCCAGCAACAATGACCTGCGTGTACCGCCTTCTAACAACCGATGCGGCGACATAACGTTTTCAGTTTCGGCCACGCGCATATGTAACCATATTCTTGTCGAAATAAAAGACAACCTCGTCATTAGTTTTTATTTTACTTTTTTACTTTTATTTTATTCTATTTTTTATTGCGCGACTTTTAAACACGCACCTTTTTCATGGAGCATGCTATGTGCTATTGACTTGACCGACTTCACTTAATTGTGTTAATGCTAGTAGTGTGAATATGTTTAAAAATAGAATTGACAGATATCTGATAAGGGCGGGCTACACATAGATGAGAAAATTGTTGGACTCTCGATAAGCCAATGGCTTCCTTGTCCACTTGCCATCTGGAACTTGTTGTTCGAGATGGCAATCTTGTTAAATCTTGTTAAATCTGTTAAATCACTTGCCATCTGGAACTTCTTGTTTGGGGTGGTAATCTTGTTAAATCTTGTTAAATTGCATAGGCCACAGTGACACCTCGCTGTCCTCCGGGAAGTTGCACCCGTCCATTCTGTTCTATTTATGGCATGCCGCTCTTCTGTCAACAGTGGGAACCCAGTATCATTCCTGATCTAGGGCATACTATGTTTATCTAATTGATTAAAGTTTATTTAACGATTTTTTAATATACAATTATTGTTATATTTATATGTCTTTACTATGTATGCGCTCGGAGTACTGATGCTTTACCAAATCGTTTATAATGTCAGGTAACCGGCGCTCGGAATACCGACTTGCCATCATCACCGTCATCTTCATTATCATCACAACCGTGACTCAGACCATCAAACACATTTATTTTCTTCCTTGAGGATATACAATGATATTATGTGAAAGAACTGTTAATCTGCTTAATGATATTGTTTCTGTTTTTCATTGAAACTTCTGACATTTCTGTGTTGTTACTTGTAGATGTTGACGCTAGTGTCAGTGCTTCTTGTAGGGGAAGACGTGTGAGTACACACACACACACACACACACACACACACACACACACACACACACACACACAAACACACACGCACGCACGCACGCACGAACGCACGCACGCGCACACACACACACACACACACACACACACACACACACACACACACACACACTGATAGGTGCACGGGACTGCGTGCATCCCGGTGACTTGCTTAGAGATTATTGGCCGTGTCACTCTTACTTTGTTTAGATCTTCTACTGTATCTTTCCAGAGATTCACAAGTAGCATTAATTTCCAAAATTAAAGGGTTGGGGAAAGACTCTGTTATAGGCGATTGTGTTATTATTCCAACTCAATTAATAGTATTTAGTCTGTTCTATCTGACTTGGTTAATTTATATAAGGGTCTCGTTGTATTTGTAAACACGTTCCAGCGTTTGTGAGAATGGAACAGGCGAGAGATATTAATGCAATCGAAACAAACAAAGAGTTGGTCGTCCCGTTAAAGGCGACTACGACTACCTGAGTAGCGTCACACACGTGACCGAAGAACTGGGCTGGTCAGACCTCGCGGAGAGGAGGGGGAACTTACGATTAACTATAATGTATCAAGTCATCCATTGATAAACTGCTGTTCCGGACAAAACAGTTTAGTACCTGCCGAGAGAGGCACACGCTCAAATCACCTTTACAAGCACAAACACATAAGAACCTTAACTGTGTGGAACATCATGGAGGCGGAACTGTGTGGAACATCATGGAGGCGGAACTGGTTGAGGCTACTCACGCCTCTGAATTCAAAGAACTGTTGGATGGCGCCCGATGCTTCCAGAGTAGCTAACCAACCATAGGCGCGATATATACCCAGTTGGGGTTTACCGATTAAGAAACAGAATCAGAGAGAGGCCAGACATCTTCGTGTACGACAAATATTCATTTAAGAATTGTGATAAGCTGCGCCCATACACATTGTAATCCCCTGTCCTCACGATGCGTCCTTTCAGTGTACTCCCCTGTCCTCTCGATGCGTCCTTTCAGTGTACTCCCCTGTCCTCTCGATGCGTCCTTTCAATGTACTCCCCTGTCCTCTCGATGCGTCCTTTCAGTGTACTCCCCTGTCCTCTCGATGCGTCCTTTCAATGTACTCCCCTGGCCTCTCGATGCGTCCTTTCAGTGTACTCCCCTGTCCTCTCGATGCGTCCTTTCAATGTACGCCCCTGTCCTCTCGATGCGTCCTTTCAATGTACTCCCCTGTCCTCTCGATGCGTCCTTTCAGTGTACTCCCCTGTCCTCTCGATGCGTCCTTTCAATGTACTCCCCTGTCCTCTCGATGCATCCTTTCAGTGTACTCCACTGTCCTCTCGATGCGTCCTTTCAATGTACGACCCTGTCCTCTCGATGCGTCCTTTCAATGTACGACCCTGTCCTCTCGATGCGTCCTTTCAGTGTACTCCCCTGTCCTCTCGATGCGTCCTTTCAATGTACGCCCCTGTCCTCTCGATGCGTCCTTTCAATGTACTCCCCTGTCCTCTCGATGCGTCCTTTCAGTGTACTCCACTGTCCTCTCGATGCGTCCTTTCAATGTACGCCCCTGTCCTCTCGATGCGTCCTTTCAATGTACTCCCCTGTCCTCTCGATGCGTCCTTTCAGTGTACTCCCCTGTCTTCTCGATGCGTCCTTTCAATGTACGCCCCTGTCCTCTCGATGCGTCCTTTCAATGTACTCCCCTGTCCTCTCGATGCGTCCTTTCAGTGTACTCCCCTGTCCTCTCGATTCGTCCTTTCAATGTACGCCCCTGTCCTCTCGATGCGTCCTTTCAATGTACTCCCCTGTCCTCTCGATGTGTTCTTTCAGTGTATTCCTCTGTCCTCTCGATGCGTCCTTTCAGTGTACTCCTCTGTCCTCTCGATGCGCCCTTTCAGTGTACTCCTCTGTCCTCTCGGTGCATCCTTTCAGTGTATTCCTCTGTCCTCTCGGTGCATCCTTTCAGTGTACTCCTCCGTCCTCTCGATGCGTCCTTTCAGTGTACTCCTCTGTCCTCTCGATGCGTCCTTTCAGTGTACTCCCCTGTCCTCTCGATGCGTCCTTTCAATGTACTCCCCTGTCCTCTCGATGCGTCCTTTCAGTGTACTCCCCTGTCCTCTCGATGCGTCCTTTCAATGTACTCCCCTGGCCTCTCGATGCGTCCTTGCAGTGTACTCCCCTGTCCTCTCGATGCGTCCTTTCAATGTACGCCCCTGTCCTCTCGATGCGTCCTTTCAATGTACTCCCCTGTCCTCTCGATGCGTCCTTTCAGTGTACTCCACTGTCCTCTCGATGCGTCCTTTCAATGTACGCCCCTGTCCTCTCGATGCGTCCTTTCAATGTACTCCCCTGTCCTCTCGATGCGTCCTTTCAGTGTACTCCCCTGTCTTCTCGATGCGTCCTTTCAATGTACGCCCCTGTCCTCTCGATGCGTCCTTTCAATGTACTCCCCTGTCCTCTCGATGCGTCCTTTCAGTGTACTCCCCTGTCCTCTCGATTCGTCCTTTCAATGTACGCCCCTGTCCTCTCGATGCGTCCTTTCAATGTACTCCCCTGTTCTCTCGATGCGTCCTTTCAGTGTACTCCCCTGTCCTCTCGATGCGTCCTTTCAAGGTACGCCCCTGTCCTCTCGATGCGTCCTTTCAATGTACTCCCCTGTCCTCTCGATGCATCCTTTCAATGTACTCCTCTGTCCTCTCGATATGTCCTTTCAGTGTAATCCTCTGTCCTCTCGATGCGACCTTTCTGTGTACTCCTCTGTCCTCTCGATGCATCCTTTCAGTGTACTCCTCTGTCCTCTCGATGTGTTCTTTCAGTGTATTCCTCTGTCCTCTCGATGCGTCCTTTCAGTGTACTCCTCTGTCCTCTCGATGCGCCCTTTCAGTGTACTCCTCTGTCCTCTCGGTGCATCCTTTCAGTGTATTCCTCTGTCCTCTCGGTGCATCCTTTCAGTGTACTCCTCCGTCCTCTCGATGCGTCCTTTCAGTGTACTCCTCTGTCCTCTCGATGCGTCCTTTCAGTGTACTCCTCTGTCCTTTCGATGCGTCCTTTCTGTGTACTCCTCTGTCCTCTCGGTGCATCCTTTCAGTGTACTCCTCTGTCCTCTCGATGCGTCCTTTCAGTGTACTCCTCTGTCCTCTCGATGCGTCCTTTCAGTGTACTCCTCTGTCCTCTCGATGCGTCCTTTCAGTGTACTCCTCTGTCCTCTCGATGCGTCCTTTTAGTGTAATTCCCTGTCCTCTCGATGCTTCCTTTCAATGTACTCCCCTGTCCTCTCGATGCGTCCGTTTAGTGTAATTCTCTGTCCTCTTGATGGGTCCTTTTAGTGTAATTCCCTTTCCTCTCGATGCGTCCTTTCAGTGTACTCCTCTGTCCTCTCGGTGCGTCCTTTTAGTGTAATTCCCTGTCATCTCGATGCGTCCTTTCAGTGTACTCCTCTGTCCTCTCGGTGCGTCTTTTCAGTGTAATCCTCGGTCCTCTCGATGCGTCCTTTCAGTGTACTCCTCTGTCCTCTCGATGCGTCCTTTCAGTGTACTCCTCTGTCCTCTCGATGCGTCCTTTCTGTGTACTCCTCTGTCCTCTCGATGCATCCTTTCTGTGTACTCCTCTGTCCTCTCGATGCATCCTTTCAGTGTACTCCCCTGTCCTCTCGATGCATCCTTTCAGTGTACTCCTCTGTCCTCTCGATGCGTCCTTTCATTGTACTCCTCTGTCCTCTCGATGCATCCTTTTAGTGTACTCCCCTGTCCTCTCGATGCATCCTTTCAGTGTACTCCCCTGTCCTTTCGATGCATCCTTTCTGTGTACTCCCCTGTCCTCTCGATGCGTCCTTTCTGTGTACTTCTCTGTCCTCTCAATGCATCCTTTCAGTGTACTCCCCTGTCCTCTCGGTGCGTCCTTTCTGTGTACTCCTCTGTCCTCTCGGTGCGTCCTTTCTGTGTACTCCTCTGTCCTCTCGATGCATCCTTTCAATGTACTTCCCTGTCCTCTCGGTGCGTCCTTTCAGTGTACTCCTCTGTCCTCTCGATGCGTCCTTTTAGTGTAATTCCCTATCCTCTCGGTGCGTCCTTTCAGTGTACTCCTCTGTCCTCTCGATGCGTCCTTTCAATGTACTCCCCTGTCCTCTTGGTGCGTCCTTTCAATGTATTCTCCTGTCCTCTCGATGCGTCCTTTCAATGTACCCCCTGTCCTCTCGATGCGTCCTTTCAGTGTACTCCTCTGTCCTCTCGATGCGTCCTTTTAGTGTAATTCCCTGTCCTCTCGATGCGTCCTTTCAGTGTACTCCTCTGTCCTCTCGATGCGTCCTTTTAGTGTAATTCCCTGTTATCTCGATGCGTCCTTTCAGTGTACTCCTCTGTCCTCTCGGTGCGTCCTCTCAGTGTACTCCCCTGTCCTCTCGATGCGTCCTTTCAATTTACTCCCCTGCCCTCTTGGTGCGTCCTTTCAATGTACTCCCCTGTCCTCTCGGTGCGTCCTTTCAGTGTACTCCTCTGTCCTCTCGATGCGTCCTTTCAGCGTACTCCTCTGTCCTCTCGATGCGTCCTTTCAATGTACTCCCCTGTCCTCTTGGTGCGTCCTTTCAATGTACTCTCCTGTCCTCTCGATGCGTCCTTTCAATGTACCCCCTGTCCTCTCGATGCGTCCTTTCAGTGTACTCCTCTGTCCTCTCGATGCTTCCTTTCAATGTACTCCCCTGTCCTCTAGATGCGTCCTTTCAATGTACTCCCCTGTCCTCTCGATGCGTCCTTTCAATGTACTCCCCTGTCCTCTCGATGCGTCCTTTCAGTGTACTCCTCTGTCCTCTCGATGCGTCCTTTTAGTGTAATTCCCTATCCTCTCGGTGCGTCCTTTCAATGTACTCCTCTGTCCTCTCGATGCGTCCTTTCAATGTACTCCCCTGTCCTCTTGGTGCGTCCTTTCAATGTACTCTCCTGTCCTCTCGATGCGTCCTTTCAATGTACCCCCTGTCCTCTCGATGCGTCCTTTCAGTGTACTCCTCTGTCCTCTCGATGCGTCCTTTTAGTGTAATTCCCTGTCCTCTCGATGCGTCCTTTCAGTGTACTCCTCTGTCCTCTCGATGCGTCCTTTCAGTGTAATTCCCTGTTATCTCGATGCGTCCTTTCAGTGTACTCCTCTGTCCTCTCGGTGCGTCCTCTCAGTGTACTCCCCTGTCCTCTCGATGCGTCCTTTCAATTTACTCCCCTGTCCTCTTGGTGCGTCCTTTCAATGTACTCCCCTGTCCTCTCGGTGCGTCCTTTCAGTGTACTCCTCTGTCCTCTCGATGCGTCCTTTCATTGTACTCCTCTGTCCTCTCGATGCGTCCTTTCAATGTACTCCCCTGTCCTCTTGGTGCGTCCTTTCAATGTACTCTCCTGTCCTCTCGATGCGTCCTTTCAATGTACCCCCTGTCCTCTCGATGCGTCCTTTCAGTGTACTCCTCTGTCCTCTCGATGCTTCCTTTCAATGTACTCCCCTGTCCTCTAGATGCGTCCTTTCAATGTACTCCCCTGTCCTCTCGATGCATCCTTTCAGTGTACTCCTCTGTCCTCTCGATGCGTCCTTTCAATGTACCCCCTGTCCTCTCGATGCATCCTTTCAATGTACTCCCCTGTCCTCTCGATGCATCTTTTCAGTGTACTCCCCTGTCCTCTCGATGCGTCCTTTCAATGTACCCCCTGTCCTCTCGATGCATCCTTTCAATGTACTCCCCTGTCCTCTCGATGCATCCTTTCAGTGTACTCCCCTGTCCTCTCGATGCGTCCTTTCAATGTACCCCCTGTCGTCTCGATGCGTCCTTTCAATGTACCCCCTGTCCTCTCGATGCGTCCTTTCAGTGTACTCCTCTGTCCTCTCGATGCGTCCTTTCAGTGTAACTCCCTGTCCTCTCGGTGCGTCCTTTCAGTGTAATTCCCTGTCCTCTCGGTGCATCCTTTCAGTGTAATTCCCTGTCCTCTCGATGCATCCTTTCAATGTACTCCTCTGTCCTCTCGATGCATCCTTTCAGTGTTCTCCTCTGTCCTCTCGATGCATCCTTTCAATGTACTCCTCTGTCCTCTCGATGCATCCTTTCAATGTACTCCCCTGTCCTCTCGATGCATCCTTTCAGTGTACTCCCCTGTCCTCTCGATGCATCCTTTCAGTGTTCTCCTCTGTCCTCTCGATGCGTCCTTTCAGTGTACTCCCCTGTCCTCTCGATGCGACCTTTCTGTGTACTCCTCTGTCCTCTCGATGCATCCTTTCAATGTACTCCTCTGTCCTCTCGATGCATCCTTTCAATGTACTCCTCTGTCCTCTCGATGCATCCTTTCAATGTACTCCTCTGTCCTCTCGATGCATCCTTTCAGTGTTCTCCTTTGTCCTCTCGATGCGTCCTTTTAGTGTACTCCCCTGTCCTCTCGATGCGACCTTTCTGTGTACTCCTCTGTCCTCTCGATGCATCCTTTCAATGTACTCCCCTGTCCTCTCGATGCATCCTTTCAATGTACTCCTCTGTCCTCTCGATGCGTCCTTTCAATGTACTCCCCTGTCCTCTCGATGCATCCTTTCAGTGTACTCCTCTGTCCTCTCGATGCGTCCTTTCAATGTACTCCCCTCTCCTCTCGATGCATCCTTTCAATGTACTCCTCTGTCCTCTCGATGCGTCCTTTCAATGTACTCCCCTGTCCTCTCGATGCATCCTTTCAGTGTACTCCTCTGTCCTCTCGATGCGTCCTTTCAATGTACTCCCCTGTCCTCTCGATGCATCCTTTCAATGTACTCCTCTGTCCTCTCGATGCGTCCTTTCAATGTACTCCCCTGTCCTCTCGATGCATCCTTTCAATGTACTCCTCTGTCCTCTCGATGCGTCCTTTCAATGTACTCCCCTGTCCTCTCGATGCGTCCTTTCAGTGTAACTCCCTGTCCTCTCGGTGCGTCCTTTCAGTGTAATTCCCTGTCCTCTCGGTGCATGCTTTCAGTGTACTCCTCTGTCCTCTCGATGCATCCTTTCAATGTACTCCTCTGTCCTCTCGATGCATCCTTTCAGTGTTCTCCTCTGTCCTCTCGATGCATCCTTTCAGTGTACTCCTCTGTCCTCTCGATGCATCCTTTCAATGTACTCCTCTGTCCTCTCGATGCATCCTTTCAATGTACTCCTCTGTCCTCTCGATGCATCCTTTCAATGTTCTCCTCTGTCCTCTCGATGCGTCCTTTCAGTGTACTCCCCTGTCCTCTCGATGCATCCTTTCAATGTACTCCTCTGTCCTCTCGATGCATCCTTTCAGTGTACTCCTCTGTCCTCTCGATGCATCCTTTCAGTGTACTCCTCTGTCCTCTCGATGCATCCTTTCAATGTACTCCTCTGTCCTCTCGATGCATCCTTTCAATGTACTCCTCTGTCCTCTCGATGCATCCTTTCAATGTACTCCTCTGTCCTCTCGATGCATCCTTTCAATGTACTCCTCTGTCCTCTCGATGCATCCTTTCAGTGTTCTCCTCTGTCCTCTCGATGCATCCTTTCAGTGTACTCCTCTGTCCTCTCGATGCATCCTTTCAATGTACTCCTCTGTCCTCTCGATGCATCCTTTCAATGTACTCCTCTGTCCTCTCGATGCATCCTTTCAATGTACTCCTCTGTCCTCTCGATGCATCCTTTCAATGTACTCCTCTGTCCTCTCGATGCATCCTTTCAATGTACTCCTCTGTCCTCTCGATGCATCCTTTCAGTGTTCTCCTCTGTCCTCTCGATGCGTCCTTTCAGTGTACTCCCCTGTCCTCTCGATGCGACCTTTCTGTGTACTCCTCTGTCCTCTCGATGCATCCTTTCAATGTACTCCCCTGTCCTCTCGATGCATCCTTTCAGTGTACTCCTCTGTCCTCTCGATGCATCCTTTCAGTGTACTCCTCTGTCCTCTCGATGCATCCTTTCAGTGTACTCCCCTGTCCTCTCGATGCGTCCTTTCAGTGTACTCCCCTGTCTTCTCGATGCGTCCTTTCTGTGTAATTCCCTGTCCTCTCGGTGCGTCCTTTCAGTGTAATTCCCTGTCCTCTCGGTGCGTCCTTTCAGTGTACTCCCCTGTCCTCTCGATGCGTCGTTTCAGTGTACTCCCCTGTCCTCTCGATGCGTCCTTTCAGTGTACTCCCCTATCCTCTCGATGCGTCCTTTCAGTGTACTCCTATGTCATCTCGATGCATCCTTTCAGTGTAATTCCCTGTCCTCTCGGTGCGTCCTTTCAGTGTAATTCCCTGTCCTCTCGGTGCGTCCTTTCAGTGCACTCCCCTATCCTCTCGATGCGTCCTTTCAGTGTATTCCCCTGTCCCCTCGGTGCGTCCTTTCAGTGTACTCCTATGTCATCTCGGTGCGTCCTTTCAGTGTACTCCTATGTCATATCGATGCGTTCTTTCAGTGTATTCCCCTGTCCCCTCGGTGCGTCCTTTCAGTGTACTCCTCTGTCCTCTCGGTGCGTCCTCTCAGTGTACTCCTCTGTCCTCTCGATGCGCCCTTTCAGTGTACTCCCCTGTCCTCTCGATGCATCCTTTCAGTGTACTCCCCTGTCCTCTCGGTGCGTCCTTTCAGTGTACTCCCCTGTCCTCTCGATGCATCCTTTCAGTGTAATCCTCTGTCCTCTCGATACGTCCTTTCTGTGTACTCTTCTGTCCTCTCGATGCATCCTTTCAGTGTACTCCCCTGTCCTCTCGGTGTGTCCTTTCAGTGTACTCCCCCGTCCTCTCGATGCATCCTTTCAGTGTACTCCTATGTCCTCTCGATGCGTCCTTTAAATGTACTTCCCTGTCCTCTTGATGCGTCCTTTCAATGTACTCCCCGTCCTCTCGATGCATCCTTTCAGTGTACTCCTCTGTCCTCTCGGGGCATTCTTTCAGTGTACTCCCTTGTCCTCTCGATGCGTCCTTTCAATGTACTCCCCTGTCCTCTCGATGCGACCTTTCTGTGTACTCCTCTGTCCTCTCGATGCATCCTTTCAATGTACTCCCCTGTCCTCTCGATGCATCCTTTCAGTGTACTCCTCTGTCCTCTCGATGCATCCTTTCAGTGTACTCCTCTGTCCTCTCGATGCATCCTTTCAGTGTACTCCCCTGTCCTCTCGATGCGTCCTTTCAGTGTACTCCCCTGTCCTCTCGATGCGTCCTTTCTGTGTAATTCCCTGTCCTCTCGGTGCGTCCTTTCAGTGTAATTCCCTGTCCTCTCGGTGCGTCCTTTCAGTGTACTCCCCTGTCCTCTCGATGCGTCCTTTCAGTGTACTCCCCTGTCCTCTCGATGCGTCCTTTCAGTGTACTCCCCTATCCTCTCGATGCGTCCTTTCAGTGTACTCCTATGTCATCTCGATGCATCCTTTCAGTGTAATTCCCTGTCCTCTCGGTGCGTCCTTTCAGTGTAATTCCCTGTCCTCTCGGTGCGTCCTTTCAGTGTACTCCCCTATCCTCTCGATGCGTCCTTTCAGTGTATTCCCCTGTCCCCTCGGTGCGTCCTTTCAGTGTACTCCTATGTCATCTCGGTGCGTCCTTTCAGTGTACTCCTATGTCATATCGATGCGTTCTTTCAGTGTATTCCCCTGTCCCCTCGGTGCGTCCTTTCAGTGTACTCCTCTGTCCTCTCGGTGCGTCCTCTCAGTGTACTCCTCTGTCCTCTCGATGCGCCCTTTCAGTGTACTCCCCTGTCCTCTCGATGCATCCTTTCAGTGTACTCCCCTGTCCTCTCGGTGCGTCCTTTCAGTGTACTCCCCTGTCCTCTCGATGCATCCTTTCAGTGTAATCCTCTGTCCTCTCGATACGTCCTTTCTGTGTACTCTTCTGTCCTCTCGATGCATCCTTTCAGTGTACTCCCCTGTCCTCTCGGTGTGTCATTTCAGTGTACTCCCCCTTCCTCTCGATGCATCCTTTCAGTGTACTCCTATGTCCTCTCGATGCGTCCTTTAAATGTACTCCCCTGTCCTCTCGATGCGTCCTTTCAATGTACTCCCCGTCCTCTCGATGCATCCTTTCAGTGTACTCCTCTGTCCTCTCGGGGCATTCTTTCAGTGTACTCCCTTGTCCTCTCGATGCGTCCTTTCAATGTACTCCCCTGTCCTCTCGATGCGTCCTTTCAATGAACTCCCCTGTCCTCTCGATGCGTCCTTTCAAAGTACTCCCCTGTCCTCTCGATGCGTCCTTTCAATGTACTCCCCTGTCCTCTCGCTGCATCCTTTCAATGCACTCCCGTGTCCTCTCGATGCGTCCTTTCAATGTACCCCCTGTCCTCTCGATGCGTCCTTTCAGTGTACTCCTCTGTCCTCTCGATGCATCCTTTCAGTGTACTCCTCTGTCCTCTCGATGCATCCTTTCAGTGTACTCCTCTGTCCTCTCGATGCATCCTTTCAATGTACACCTCTGTCCTCTCGATGCATCCTTTCAATGTACTCCTCTGTCCTCTCGATGCATCCTTTCAATGTACTTCTCTGTCCTCTCGATGCATCCTTTCAATGTACTCCTCTGTCCTCTCGATGCATCCTTTCAATGTACTCCTCTGTCCTCTCGATGCATCCTTTCAGTGTTCTCCTCTGTCCTCTCGATGCATCCTTTCAGTGTACTCCTCTGTCCTCTCGATGCATCCTTTCAATGTACTCCTCTGTCCTCTCGATGCATCCTTTCAATGTACTCCTCTGTCCTCTCGATGCATCATTTCAATGTACTCCTCTGTCCTCTCGATGCATCCTTTCAGTGTTCTCCTCTGTCCTCTCGATGCATCCTTTCAATGTACTCCTCTGTCCTCTCGATGCATCCTTTCAGTGTTCTCCTCTGTCCTCTCGATGCGTCCTTTCAGTGTACTCCCCTGTCCTCTCGATGCGACCTTTCTGTGTACTCCTCTGTCCTCTCGATGCATCCTTTCAATGTACTCCCCTGTCCTCTCGATGCATCCTTTCAGTGTACTCCTCTGTCCTCTCGATGCATCCTTTCAGTGTACTCCTCTGTCCTCTCGATGCATCCTTTCAGTGTACTCCCCTGTCCTCTCGATGCGTCCTTTCAGTGTACTCCCCTGTCCTCTCGATGCGTCCTTTCTGTGTAATTCCCTGTCCTCTCGGTGCGTCCTTTCAGTGTAATTCCCTGTCCTCTCGGTGCGTCCTTTCAGTGTACTCCCCTGTCCTCTCGATGCGTCCTTTCAGTGTACTCCCCTGTCCTCTCGATGCGTCCTTTCAGTGTACTCCCCTATCCTCTCGATGCGTCCTTTCAGTGTACTCCTATGTCATCTCGATGCATCCTTTCAGTGTAATTCCCTGTCCTCTCGGTGCGTCCTTTCAGTGTAATTCCCTGTCCTCTCGGTGCGTCCTTTCAGTGTACTCCCCTATCCTCTCGATGCGTCCTTTCAGTGTATTCCCCTATCCTCTCGATGCGTCCTTTCAGTGTATTCCCCTGTCCCCTCGGTGCGTCCTTTCAGTGTACTCCTATGTCATCTCGGTGCGTCCTTTCAGTGTACTCCTATGTCATATCGATGCGTTCTTTCAGTGTATTCCCCTGTCCCCTCGGTGCGTCCTTTCAGTGTACTCCTCTTTCCTCTCGGTGCGTCCTCTCAGTGTACTCCTCTGTCCTCTCGATGCGCCCTTTCAGTGTACTCCCCTGTCCTCTCGATGCATCCTTTCAGTGTACTCCCCTGTCCTCTCGGTGCGTCCTTTCAGTGTACTCCCCTGTCCTCTCGATGCATCCTTTCAGTGTAATCCTCTGTCCTCTCGATACGTCCTTTCTGTGTACTCTTCTGTCCTCTCGATGCATCCTTTCAGTGTACTCCCCTGTCCTCTCGGTGTGTCCTTTCAGTGTACTCCCCCGTCCTCTCGATGCATCCTTTCAGTGTACTCCTATGTCCTCTCGATGCGTCCTTTAAATGTACTCCCCTGTCCTCTCGATGCGTCCTTTCAATGTACTCCTCGTCCTCTCGATGCATCCTTTCAGTGTACTCCTCTGTCCTCTCGGGGCATTCTTTCAGTGTACTCCCTTGTCCTCTCGATGCGTCCTTTCAATGTACTCCCCTGTCCTCTCGATGCGTCCTTTCAATGAACTCCCCTGTCCTCTCGATGCGTCCTTTCAAAGTACTCCCCTGTCCTCTCGATGCGTCCTTTCAATGTACTCCCCTGTCCTCTCGCTGCATCCTTTCAATGCACTCCCGTGTCCTCTCGATGCGTCCTTTCAATGTACCCCCTGTCCTCTCGATGCGTCCTTTCAGTGTACTCCTCTGTCCTCTCGATGCATCCTTTCAGTGTACTCCCCTGTCCTCTCGATGCATCCTTTCAGTGTACTCCCCTGTCCTCTCGATGCGTCCTTTCAATGTACTCCCCTGTCCTCTCGCTGCATCCTTTCAATGCACTCCCCTGTCCTCTCGATGCGTCCTTTCAATGTACCCCCTGTTCTCTCGATGCGTCCTTTCAGTGTACTCCTCTGTCCTCTCGATGCATCCTTTCAGTGTACTCCCCTGTCCTCTCGATGCATCCTTTCAGTGTACTCCCCTGTCCTCTCGATGCATCCTTTCAGTGTAGTCCCCTGTCCTCTCGATTCGTCCTTTCAATGTACCCCCTGTCCTCTCGATGCGTCCTTTCAGTGGACTCCTCTGTCCTCTCGATGCGTCCTTTTAGTTTAATTCCCCGTCCTCTCGATGGGTCCTTTTAGTGTAATTCCCTGTCCTCTCGATGCGTCCTTTCAGTATACTCCTATGTCCTCTCGATGCGTCCTTTTAGTGTAATTCCCTGTTATCTCGATGCGTCCTTTCAGTGTACTCCTCTGTCCTCTTCTGTCCTCTCGGTGCGTCCTCTCAGTGTACTCCCCTGTCCTCTCGATGCGTCCTTTCAATTTACTCCCCTGTCCTCTTGGTGCGTCCTTTCAATGTACTCCCCTGTCCTCTCGGTGCGTCCTTTCAGTGTACTCCTCTGTCCTCTCGATGCGTCCTTTCAGTGTACTCCTCTGTCCTCTCGATGCGTCCTTTCAATGTACTCCCCTGTCCTCTTGGTGCGTCCTTTCAATGTACTCTCCTGTCCTCTCGATGCGTCCTTTCAATGTACCCCCTGTCCTCTCGATGCGTCCTTTCAGTGTACTCCTCTGTCCTCTCGATGCGTCTTTTCAATGTACTCCCCTGTCCTCTTGGTGCGTCCTTTCAATGTACTCTCCTGTCCTCTCGATGCGTCCTTTCAATGTACCCCCTGTCCTCTCGATGCGTCCTTTCAGTGTACTCCTCTGTCCTCTCGATGCGTCCTTTTAGTGTAATTCCCTGTCCTCTCGGTGCGTCCTTTCAGTGTAATTCCCTGTCCTCTCGGTGCGTCCTTTCAGTGTAATTCCCTGTCCTCTCGATGCGTCCTTTCAATGTACTCCCCTGTCCTCTCGATGCGTCCTGTCAATATACTCCCCTGTCCTCTCGATGCATCCTTTCAGTGTTCTCCTCTGTCCTCTCGATGCATCCTTTCAATATACTCCCCTGTCCTCTCGATGCGTCCTTTCAGTGTACTCCTATGTCATCTCGGTGCGTCCTTTCAGTGTACTCCACTGTCTTCTCGATGCGTCCTTTCAGTGTACTCCTATGTCATATCGATGCGTCCTTTCAGTGTACTCCTCTGTCCTCTCGAGGCGTTATATATACTGATGGGGTGTGGCATGGATACTAACCTCCCATCTTCCACCTGTTTGCGGGGCCAATCTCCCACCTTCCTCCTTTTGTGAGAGTCCACCTCCAACCAATCCTACCTCCCACCTATTTTTAAGCCAACCTTCCACCTCCCACCATTTTAAACCTTCCTGCTACACCCGTCGATACTGTATGTATAGTATTAGTTAAATTTATCTTTTTCTAGTTCTAGATTCCTCCAGAAGCGGCTACAACGACCTCACTGGCGTGAGCGATACCCCTACCACCGAGCAGATAATACGGTTTCTCGCCATTGTACACGAGCAAATTTAATAATAGTTATTATTCAGATTCAGAAGTTTTTTTAAGTGAAATCTTCAGAATAAGTTAAAACGAAACAAAGTTGTGGCTTTGGGGCAATTCACCTGAAATAGTCAATGAAAACTAACCACTTGCAACTACAATAAAGAATATTTCAGTATTTTTTCTAGAAGTGGGAGATTCTGGTCAAATCTCAGTTTTTGTGGCGACTGACATGTTGATCAGGATGACCAATAAGCGCCTGTTAGTTCGTGAAAATCGATGCAGCTAGACGTTCCCTTCGACGTGCTGTAGTACATATAACCGAGAACGAAGGACCGACGGGTATATACCGATCGAAGCAATGCAAACTCTCAATCAAGAATTCAGAAAGTACTAATTATCACAGAGGACAATACATTAATGGAACAGATTATCAACAGATCGTGTAAATGCTTGCAGCGTGAATATGCTGAAAAACAAAATTGACAAATATCTCAGAAGGGCGCGGGTCAAACATAAATGAAATATGTTTGACTCTTGATAAGCTAATGACTTCCTCGTAATCTGGGCCTTTTGTCTTGGATAGCAATCTTGTTGAATTGTGCTAAAGAGTGCTGCAAAGTCAGAACGGGAGAAGATTAGTAAACTAAGGCCAAACTATGTTGTATAAGTTGCAGTTTAGATGCAAACGACATAACCTTATCCTATTGGCAAGTATATATATATATATATATATATATATATATATATATATATATATATATACACATATATATATATATATATATATATATATATATATATATATATATATATATATATATATATATATATATATATATATATATATATATATACACACATATATATATATATATATATACACACGACTATGTGTTTACAAATAGATTTTCATTTCGTGAACGAATATTGCCAAACTACAAGCACTCGTGACGTAGTATCTAATCTAATCTAACAGTATATGTTGCGGTTATATGTAGGTATATATATATAAGCCCGAAACAGCTTTTGTTTCGTTTTAAATTAACGATGCTCGTATGCATTTGCAAAATGGGTTATGGCCGTTAAAGTGTGAAACTCACTGGGCTATGTTCATACAAGTGTGGTACTCACTGGGCTACGTTAATTCAAGTGAGGACAAATTATTGATCGATGTGACAAAATGTGGGATTGTTATGAAATAAATGCTCGTGTACTCTGGGTTGAGGCCGGGGGACCACATGCCATGGAGTTGAATCTGTATTAGGAACCCAGAAATCTAACTCAATATAGGCGTATGGACCATAATTATCATATATTTTAATAAATTAGATTTTGTTCACCACTTCATGTCTAGCTTTGTATTAAAATAATTTGTATTTCCGCTGTTATTATTTTTTTCTATGTATTTGTTTAGCCTTACTCACATTGTTTTAAAGCACCTATAAGCTTGATTATAGCAACTCGAGGATAGGCAGAATATGGGAAGAAGAAAAAAGAATTGCAACGATAAATCTGGCACTGCTCTAACGGGAACGAGATGATTATTTACATATTACCGAATCTCAATTACATGCTTGCGTCATGGCTTCCGGCGGATTAGAAGGCCTTCCAGATGTGTTGGTCTTAAATGTACTACAGTATTTAAATGCCAGTGATTTATATACCGTGTCATTGGTCTGCAGAAATCTGAGTCGACTATGTTTTGACATGTCCCTCGTAAAGTAAGTGTGACGTGTTAGTAAACGATAAATTAGCGGAATGGTTGATGTCAGATCATATTATCGCCCACAGCACTTGCCCAATACCTGACTAAAACGACTAGCGTTCATACATAAAACGTGACTATGTCTACGCGGCTTAGGCAAAGTTAATCGCCATACAATTTTTTCTATCTGGCTGTTGCTGTTGTATAGGCGAAGATCTCGCTCATGATAATCGTAAGTATTTTCATGAAACGTGAAACCGTACAAAAACGCCATAAACAGAGCAATAAACACGTCTTTCGTGTCTGTATGCATTCTTATATGCGGCTATTTATGAAATCTTTTCTGTGTGACCGATAAATGTATTCATAAATAATTATTTGGAGCACATTTCTTCTGTTTCTTGATGCCCAAGTGTCGGTTGTATGTCACGGAATACACATGTGAAACGGTTAGTGCGTATCGGTTTTAAAACTTAAGTTATTAATTCCGTAGCCACTTGGCTACGGAAAACCCAAATTGGCGCTTATGAAAAACCCCATGTGGACGTTCGACCAAGAGTGGGGCGGACAAGTTTGCCTATTTATACCTAAGCTTTTGACTTTGTAGCTAGCGGGCCAGTAGATAGTTACTGGCCCCCACTAAAGTTGCTGGCATGGGTATTTTCTGAGATGTAAAACATAGAATTGTGCAGTACGTCGCAGTAGTTTCATGTATGTAGGGCCTGGTAGGCCCTTAGCCAGAAATATAATTTTGCCAGTCTTGAACATTCTAAAACACTTTTCTAAAAAACAAGCGAGTGGCTTCCACGGAAACTGTTCGTGTGTTATACACAGAAAATCAATTGGGCCAATAATAGCTGTCATATGTATGACAGCTGTTATTGGCCCAATTGATTTTTTCACTGGCAATGCTGGTTGATATAATGACAGCCACTATTGGCCCATTTGGTTTTTGCACTGGTAAACCAATACAAGTTTAGCAAATATCAAATGACTGCTATTATTGGCCGAATTAGGTTTTTTCAATGGCAGGCCAAGACCGGTTTAGCCATGTGCAGTGAGGTTAGTATTATCATTTGCACGTTGACAATAATAGAAGAAGAACCAACACATGAAGGTTTGTGAAAAAGTAACTTGAAACTTTATTTTAAATATAAACACATGGAAGTAATGTTTGAAGCATCTTAAGGCTTTAAGTACTTGCATGCAAATATGTCTAATAGGAGCAGATATGATTACAATCACCCTAAAAATCAAATGCTTGACACTAAAAGTAAGGCAGTACAGGTGTACAACAAATAAAAATATAATATATAACACTCAGTAGTACAATTGGTTTTGAAAGTAATACATTGAAACATTACTTCTTTGATAAAACAACAATCATCCAGATTCAGTGTTGCCTATAGAATAACAAACAATATGAATTTACTAAACTGAGCCAGCGGTTGATTGACAGGCACATCAACATTATGGATCTCCACCAACGTAACAAAGGATGCTGACTCGGGTTTTTCAGGGACAATAGCTGGAACGCTGCATTTAATCACGTTTGCGAAAAAGGCATCGATTGTCGTAACCTTTCACATTGACATATCGCATCTTTTCAATCACTCTTGCTTGGCAGGTGCCATTTTGAACTCGCCCCATAACATCCGGGTCACGGGATTGTTTCTTCAAATGAGAGCACCAATGGACAGGCACGGAGAAACAAAGGCCATAGAAAAGGCGATTCCCAACCAATGATGTACACAATTACAATAAATAGAGATCAGCCGCAATATTATTATTTTCCAACGATGTCAAGGTTAAAAATAAATAGTCTTAGCCAAATCACGACCGCGTGAGTTAGGAGTCACTAAGACAGTTCAAACAATTTTATTATAAAAAAATATCATGTAAAAAGAAAAACCCGTCTTTTATTTTACCCGTCGTCATCAGACATTTGTCCGTCTTCAAGAAGGGGAGACGGGTCCCTGGCTAAGGGCTTGGGGCCTATATGTTTAACTAATTCTTCTGGCTATAAGACAGCCTTGTATTCATAGAAAACTACTGATTCATTAGGGCTGGAATGGATACCTGCTGGAATGATGCTCAGGTATTCCTGTATATTGCGATACATACATGATAGTGATGATACACAATATTGGCCATTGCGGAAATGCTTCACCTACACTGACTACGGTATGCAAACGCGGTAGACACAAATGAATTGCAACATCACTGTGAAACAATAAGAGTCAATATAAAAAATTTCTGCCTGTATATCAGTAAGAAAGGAAAATGTTTCCCCCGATTGTTATAAAATTAATTTGTTTGCATCGCCAGTGCAAAGTTTGGACTAAGTGTGATGTCTACTGTTGTGTTCGTGTGGGCACTGACCTGCTCCCATTCTCCAGTTAAGCTGCACATATGCTTCCGTGTGTGGAGCCAGTTGGTTTATTTATTCGAATGGTCATTGTTTCTTTCAAACACTGATTAAACACTTCACCGTAAATTAACTTGTTTTAGCTTTCTTTCAGTTGTTTAACTGACCCAGATTTCTTCCCTATGATTAGCAGCAGTGATGCTGCGAACTAGTCGTCATTTTCTGGAAGCGTTTCGTCAGTCAGCAAATTATGTTAATGAGCTACAATGTTATGTTGATAAACTAAAATATTCAATAATTAAGCGAATTAAAGAACAGTTAAGATATGCGCGAAAACAGCTACGGAAATCATGCAGCACCGTCGATTGTGAAGTAGCCAGTGTGGTCGTGACATAAGCGAAACTGAATTGAGTGAAACTGATGTTTGCGTTATCACTTGTGATCTCAGCCTGATGATCTGCATGGGCACTGCTTATTAACTAGTTACATTGAAATTGCAGCCATGGAATATGCAAAATATGAAAACTTGTGGCCCAAAGTGGCCCAATGGCCTAAAGAAGGGCTCCAAGCCAGTGTTTATGTCGAGGCCTAGTTATAGCTACATTTCACTTAGGCATCGCCGCCGCCTCATATTATGTAGTGAGGCAGTCCAGGGTGTGGTAAAAGTAACGCACCGATTTGGCCCTTCCGACGCAGATATGTGCAGTAACTTAAGATTTAAAACTCACCTGCTCTAACCGTTTCACATGTGTATTCCGTGACATACCATCTGCACAGTGGTTATAAACAAGTTGAAAAAATATTATTTCTTAAATTTGTCTTGGGACATACAGTGTAATGGCCATATTGCATGCAGGTATGCATTTTGTTATTTTATACTTATCACAATACCTATTTTCAAGATAGAAATAAAACCACATTTTACTAAAAAAAAGTAATGAACTAGGTGTGCTTCAATGCCAATATGTTACAATGAAATAAAAAATAAAGCATGACAATATTGATTGTAAAAGTTATAAAGTTTTTAAAAGTTGAATTTCAATTTCACACACGTAATACAAATTTCCAAAACCATAAAAACTACTTATGTAAGACCAAAATATAAAAGATATGCAAAAATACAAGTGTCACACACATAATGCTATGTTACGTGTGTAACACCTAATACATGTAATTTATGGCAGAATGTAATTTCATAGTTTTAATTGCTATATTTTAGTTGTTCTTAGTTAATTTAATAATAATTAACACACCAGGGAAACCCTTAATTCTTCTTTAAAATGTCTGATTTTCATGTGTTCAGTGCAGAGTTGTTTGATTTAAAGATCATGCAAATGTTCCAGAAATTGTGATACATGTATATGATAACAGACAGCAGTTGAATTACTAGTTTGGAATGCATTAACAAATAATGTTATTGGCTACTCGTCAATAAAAGCTAATTATATCACGGGCAAAGAAGCCCCAAGCGATTTGACATTTTGCTCGGCAATGTCCATACTGAGTCGGCATGTGACATCAGTCTGGCCAAACCAACATCAATAAACATTGTCATTCCATACTACCCATATCATCGCAGAACATCTGCATATGTTAAAATCTTATATGTTGCAGTGGGGCAAAAACCGATGAATTTGGGTGTGACATCAGTTTCATTATTTGAAACACTATTAAAACATTGCAACATATATAGATTTTAAATAATAGTTAAAGGCACTTTGTGCACTGTACTACGACAAAATCGCAAAGGTCAAGCCAATGCAAAGGCAAGACAGCTCTACTCAAAAGTTAAATCGACAAATTGCATATATCAAGATATTTTGGCAGTAAAATCAAGCAGTGTCCACATATTTCCCCTGTGTTCCACTATTCCTAATCAAACTACTGAGTAATGCAAAGACAAAGTAGGCTGCTGGTCCAACTTCCAAGCCTAGGCTAGACTAGACTCGACTGTCCACTAGCTTGTACAAACTAAACATGGAATTTAAAATAAGTTTGATAAATAAATATGCATGGTATTAATAAATTAGACCTGGTTAGATGCAACCCGCTGTCTCTACTAACTTCGTTTTTGTGACTGTGACTGCATTGTTGACTCGTACATGTATGAAATGACTTGAACTGATAAGCTTATGTCTGTTGCACCATCATAATTGCCATCGAACATTTGAACTGGACGATTTTATTAATATTATGTATTTTACCTACATATTTCTTAAATCGCTAAGCTATGCGTTTTACTTAACGTATTTAAATAATCTATCACTACTGCATTTTAAAGATATACTCTCATTTATTATAATTTAATCTTAAGCGGCATTTACTTGTATATTTACGTTTTAAACTCACAACCCTTGGGAAGATAAAGTGTGTATTTGATAATGTTTATTGTGAATAAAAATGTATACTATCATTATTATTTCAGACATTCCAACTTTGTGGACAGTTACTGCATGAAGGAAGCTGCAGTGAAGCAGTATGTACAGAGTAGCCGTGAACACATACAGTGTCTAAACTTTAACCATTGCTACTGGATTACTTCCCGTCTTCTCCAGTGGGCGATTGCCAGATGTACGCACCTGACAGCACTGCACATCATCGAGTGCAAATTACGGACAGAAACCCTGGTGGCGATATTATCATCTCGTCTGAACCTGACTGCGCTGTCGTTCAGCATATCATCGTTTAATGACATAACCAAAGATGCTTTTACGAACGCAAGAGAGATGCTGAAAAACCTGAAGCGGCTTCACGTGTACTATACATCACGCGAGCTTGGATTGATGAGCTATGTCGGTGAACATTCGACACTTCTTGACTTCTGTAGCAGTTTGGAAGAACTTGTGATCGGCTCTGCAGGAATGGCCATCCCTGAACTGTATCGACCAATCATCAGCAACCCGCAGAACCACCTAAGCATGAAGGTGATGTCGATCACAAACAATATCCATGCCGGTGCACAGATGTTGTTCTACGGGACGCTGTCGCAGTTACCCAACTCCCACATCACGTGGCAAACTCTTCTGATGCCAAATGTCAACTTTCTTGAATTTCTGCGCAAGTCAGAGTTCCGAGCTTGCCTGCGGAACACACAGAGCCTACAGCATCTGGACGTGTCCGGCTCCAAGGTGCACTTCCCCAGTGACCAGATAGACATTGGGGAGGCACGGGACTTGAGGTTCCTCAGTCTGCAAGCAGTGATGATACACAGTGAACAGTTGCTGCATATTGCAACTTGCTGTACTCGACTTACGACCGTCAATCTGTTTGGCTGCTCACAAGTGTTCTTGGCAACGGTTTGTATGCAAGTTATGGGCCTTCAAATGGGTTTTCCCTGTAGGGCCATTGAGAGTAGCTGCTTCCACTTACTCAGACAGACAGACTGATATAATATATACCATATTCGACATATTAAGCGTACATGCCCTAATAAGTTTTTAATCGCAGGATCCATAATTATTGTAATTTGACTAGTGTGGAACAACTGAAAAATGTCGCCAGCTGGTGTTAAACAGTTGGCACCACTTTTCTGTTGTTCTACACTAGTCACCAAATGACACCACTAGTGTTAAACAGTTACCTTATTGTCTAGAGAGAAAAAAGTTGGTGTACGCTTATATGAATAGATTCCTTGAAATTTTTCCATGGCACAATTTTGTTCAAGTTTACTGTACGCTTATTGGGATATGGTACGTGTGTTGTTATAAGTAAATTACTACTAATCTTTGAAGTTTTATAAGTACGGTGGCTTTATAAATACAGTGGCCTTTTACTATAAGGAACAGCCTCTTATAAGGAACAACTTTAAAATTCCTGTTCTGTTCTGCACTGTTGGTCACCCTTGTGGATGGATACCTTGTATAAGAGACATCAGATATATTGAACAGTTTGGCTAAGTCCCAGCGAGAGTCCAATGTATGTGCACACTGGATCCTGCGATAAAATGAATGAAAATATACCATCATAGTTTCTTACTGGGCACAAACATTAATTGGTTTGTCCTATCTTTCTTTGAATGAATTGTTTTGAGAAAAAAATGCAAAGTGGGATTTTTTTTCAATATTTTTTTAATATTAATCATTCTATATATTTTTTTTACATTTGTACATTAAAAATCATATTTATTGTAAAATTGATCAGTTATGGTTTCTTTTAATTCAGATGAAAACATAGCTTATTGGCAACACACTACTAAAATGCCAGCACATTTTCTCTAGTAATAGCCTTGAAATAGTTTTTTGAAAATACTATATAAATTTCTCTTTGACAGCCATCTTGGATAATGTGACTTGTCGTAATTGGCTCGTCTTATTTTTTGGTGTCTGACATTACTATTCTGTTTTTTGCCATAAAATTTTTAGGACTTATAATAAGAAAGATAGGTTCTTTGGGTTATATATGTCCTTAAGTTTCATTTAAACAAAAATGAACCACTCTGCAGGGGATGTACAGAGAATGTCTGGCACCAATGTTGGGAAGCATAGAAAATGACTTTACTGCATCACCCATAAAGACTTTAACTAAAACTTGTATGTCAGAATGTGGGCTCCAGGAAGATTATGTCCAAGGGAATTTTGTATGGCCTCAGTTGCAAGCAAGGCATATCTTAGAGACCACATTTCTCTTCTTAAACGTCAAAGTGTGCAAAACAGGGCTCATGTAATCCACATAATAAACCTATTTATTTGGCCTTTTTTATAGATCTATATTGGACTTGTGTTGTTGATTGATTGAAACTGTTTATTCAGGAAAACAGGATAGACACACGAGGTATCGAAGCACTGTTTGATAGTTGCCCTCATTTGAGGCATCTGAACCTTGGCGGCGAACACCATCATCTGTTCTCTCCTCAAGGCAATGGTGCAGTCGTGCAAGTCATGAAGAAACTAAGACGTGCGTTCCTTTATCGTTTCTGTTGGAAAACCATACACAATACAGATGTTATGTCCTGAAGTAATCTGAACAAATAAAAATATTCACATGACTGATTATGCAAATGTAACTGTTTATTTTTTCTTAATGCTAATTTATTTAGTAAATTATATCCATGAGGCTGACATTAATACTAACTAAAAGAGTAAAAAATTTGGATAAAATAAGCTACATTATTTTTCTGATCTTGTTATTATTTACTGCCAGCTTTACTAAATATTATAGAAAATGTAATTATTATTATGACTGAAATTATATCATTAGGATCATAGTAATCAAGCTAATAATTATGATCACATATACAACATGACTTTAAATATTGTATGTACTTTATTAACCCATGCCGGCATTTGCGGTATTATTGATGATGTATGTTTAAGCTAATTTTAATGTATTATGGATGCTTGTTTATATTTATGCAAAATAACTGTTTTGTGTATGCAACACTGTGTGTGTGCATGCGTGTGTGTGTGTGTGTGTGTGTGTGTGTGTGTGTGTGTGTGTGTGTGTGTGTGTGTGTGTGTGTGTGTGTGTGTGTGTGTGTGTGTGTGTGTGTGTGTGTGTGTGTGTGTGTGTGTGTGTGTGTGTGTGTGTGTGTGAGTGTGAATAAAGACCTCATTATCATGATCATGACTGTTTGGGCAATAATCTAGATAGTTTTTAATTGAATCTGTCATATGGTGCATGGTAGCTTGACGGTAGAATGCCGGACCATCAGTCGAGAGGACAGTGGTGCCACCTTCTGTTGTATCTAAACTTGGGCAATTTCGTTCACCACACTTTGCATGTGTCTTTCGGAAGAGACACATTTAAGCTGTTGGTCCTGTCTACCTGGTTGGTCCTGTCTACCTGGTTGGTCCTGTCTACCTGGTTGGTCCTGTCTACCTGGTTGGTCCTGTCTACCTGGTGTCTGTGCTCAGATCACACACAGGGTAAATCATCACCAACTCTAGAGAAGGAAAACTCTAAACCATGCTGTAGGAGTTGTGAAGGCATTGTAACAAGCCATTGTGATTCGAGGGAACCCACTTGACATGCTTACTTATTTAACCCTGTTGTCTATGGGGCTCGATATCATGATGGTCAGAACGTCAGACTGTCAATGGAGAGAACTCAGTTTTTAAATCTCATGCTGTACTTCGAAACTTGGGCCATTGCGTGTACTCCATGTTGCCTTAGTTCAATCAGCTGTATAAATGAGTACCTCGCTGTGATGGAAGTGAACGAATCGTCTTCACACAGTTATTGCAGAGCGGCTGAATGGTTCCCAGAGAAGTTGAGTTGGCGTTGGAATGAACGGGTCTGCCAGAGGGTGAAGTGTAAAGCATTTTTAACACTCCCAAGAACCAGATATTGCGCTATATAAAAATGTCTTCGTGAAGTAATTGCAGTGTGGCTGAATGGTCGAGTTGGTGTTGGAATGAACAAGGCCACTCAGGGTGAAGTGTGAAGCGCTTTGGGCAGCCCCAAGGACTATATACTTCGCTAATTGCGACGCCATATAAAATGTATCTTTGCTTTATTTCCTGCATAGGTCTGCACAGCCTGGGTCTGCCAACCTGCCTCCTGTGTGAGTCGGCGGGTCAGAGCATGCCTAGAGGGAAGAGAATCATGACGTGTCAGAGGTACGGCGCCTTTAAACGCCACTGCACAGAATCCATTCAGGTCTGTAGTCGGTTGACATTTTTATGTCATTCGGTTGTCATTGATAAATATGTACATTCTCTCTACTCGACATTAACACTGGCCCGGCGTCTTTTTTGGGGCTGTCGGGCTACAAGGGTGGTTGATAAATGGGGCAGTTCCGTTGATGATGTGGTCCGCGGTTGAGTTGCTCCACAGTCATTGCCGTCACTCTATATGTGCATATATATGTTTGAAATATTGCATTGTCATTTGAGCATGTTTAAGCCCAGTTTTACATAAATAACCCACGTATTCTTTTATCTGATGTTCCCCCATACATTACTTTCCACAATGCCTGTGAGCCCATTTTAGCAACATTACCTAGGTGATTAAAGTTTATTAAAAAAGTCTCCACCTAAATGTCATTTCTTATTTGTTTCTTAATTTCAGACATCACATTATTCTAGTCAAGAAAGCAGTTCCAGCAATCCACAGCCATCCGCGTCAACATCTAACAGTTCAGATGTCTGCCGCCAGGGGGTTCTAATGAAGACAATTGCCAACAGTAATCCCGACCTACAAGTGCTTGAGTTAATTTCTGTTCAGTTTGAGTCGGCGTTTCACAAGAACAAGTTTGTGAATCCAAAACAACAACAGTTTAGCCCCTGGTGAGTGAACAAGACAACACAACATTTCTCATATGTCTCACTAGATGTCACTTATTATTTAAATTATATATTTGTTATTTGTACATGATACAATGTAGAGGTTTATATATGATGATGTATAAGTAATTTTATTTTGTTTCAAAAATATATGTGTGATTTATATTTTGTTTTCAGCACTGAAACACGACTTGTGAGGGATGTGGCACTATCACCCATTGCCAGTCTGAAGTGCCTACACACACTCACTCTTGTTGGTGTCCCAGGTATAGAACATTTATTCTTGAAGTGCCTACACACACTCCCTTTTGTTGGTGTCCCGGGTATATAACATTTATTCTTGAAGTGCCTACGCACACTCACTCTTGTTGGTGTCCCAGGTATAAAACATTTATTCTTGAAGTGCCTACACACGCTCACTCAGAATAACCAACAGCTATTTTTGACTTTGGGATGTTCCATACAGGCTTTTCATGATGCTCTAATATTAACGATTCGGTGGTCTCAGGAAGCACACTTTCACAATGCTTTTGTACCGTATGAAGGAAATTATGTAGACGTTTCATGAAGATTACATAACTTGGAACATTCGTATAAAACACTCATAGCATTGCAATAATTGTACTAATTCCTGATGCTCGCTGACATCATTTATGGTTTTTCTCTCATTGATAAGAAGAAAACTCCCGTTTCCTGACAGTAATTGCAAAATTTTCTAAAATATAACTATTTAAATATCTAATTCGCCAAAAATGAGCACATGACTTAGTTTTATAATTTATCCTTGGAATATGAGCAAAAATAACACAAAAACTGTGTTATAGGTACTTTAAGTAGATCTGAACTGCTCACTGTCTAAGCAGACATGTGAGAGAACAGACATGACGTGTGTGAGAGAACAGACATGACGTGTGTGAGAGAACAGACATGACGTGTGTGAGAGAACTGATGGGGATGGACTGAGTTTCTGGGGAAGGACTTTTTTCTGACAAGAAATAGTTTTCATTCAGACGAATCCTACCCTTGATGTTAAATCTTGGGAGTTTTGTCAGATAAAATAACTGATGCCAACTGTGTATAAAACCACTGCTGTTTGTCGTAGGTATCAGCTGTGGCGACAGTCTTGTTACTATAGCGAAAGGCTGCGAGAAGCTCACAAGCCTCTCCCTGGCATTCATAGGTGGCGCTGCCTACAACGCCATCCTTCCTCAGATGATGGCGCACCTCCGGAATCTCAAAGATCTTCGGTTAGTTTGACACATTGCAAAGTAGTTTAGTACGGGGTATTGCAAGTAGCGCCATGGTGTGAATTAATCACGTGCATTACACACTGTATCGTTGTGGTCCAATTTCAATACTTGTTTCATGTGGATAGTTTTGGGGTTTCTCCCCAATCAAGGTAACAACTGAAATATCCAGAAAAAAAAACAAGTTTTCACCAAGAAGGAGATTATTAGTCTTACTTACATAATACTTTTGTATAAATAATGACATAGAAAAAAGTCTGATTGATATCGGTGACATGATATTATTGTGGTTATTCACATCTGTTTTCACTAAGATGAAGCCATTCTTAAAACGAGTTCAACCTGAATTTGCCAATCTGGGTATGTTGTGGTCCTTAGGGCTTTCACAATTGCTCACATCTACCAAATCGTACAAAGCGTACCTGGCCCACATACTAATAATACTAATTAAATAAACATCGGTCACATGTGAAATATGACGACCATTGCGTCACGCAGCGCCACATGGTAGACTGTTACGGAACTACTATTGTATTAAATTGCATAACCGTTCACTGTGCGTCATACTTACATTGATGTTTTTCAATCTGGAAAATTATGAACATTTTATAAAGTACTAATTTAGGGCGGGGGGGTCTGAGGATTGTGATCCAGTCCCAAAAATATTGATCCTAGTATTAACCCATGGACAGACAGTTAACCTTGTAATTAAGACCACTGCACTATGGTCATATTTCTACTGTTTCTTGGGTTTATAGGCTGGAGCAGCCGAATCTGGCCCTGAATGCGGGGTTCTTTGAGGGTCTCTCCCACTGTGCCTCTCTCCAGCGCCTGTGCATCATCGCCAAACACAGCAGCTACCAGCCACTAGATGTCGCCAGGCTCATGGAACAGGTGAGCGAACTCAAGTTGACATGTCGGTGATCCTGTTGAGCCAGATTCTAATTTCTGTTCTTGTTGCTCCCTTAATTAAGTAGTTTAGCTAGTCCGTACTGCTGCACCCCCCGGCTGTTATCCCTTTCCACTCATTCCTATCGGCAGCCTTCTCCCTCCGCTTTTCAGCCTCCCCCTGCCTTTCTTATGTCCCTATTTATGTAGTCTTCCCATCTCAGTTGCGACCTGCCCCTTTTCTTATGTCCCGGCTGTTTCATCGCCTCTCCTCTCTTTAGTAGTCGGCCCGCCTCCATCCGCACCAGGTGACCTGTCCACATCACCCGCCTCCATCCACACCAAGTGACCTGTCCACATTACCCGCCTCCATCCGCACCAAGTGACCTGTCCACATCACCCGCCTCTATCCGCACCAAGTGACCTGTCCACATCACCCACCTCCATCCGCACCAAGTGACCTGTCCACATCACCCGCCTCCATCCGCACCAAGTGACCTGTCCACATCACCTGCCTCTATCCACAGCAAGTGACCTGTCCACATCACCCGCCTCCATCTGCACCAAGTGACCTGTCCACATCACCCGCCTCCATCCGCACCAAGTGACCTGTCCACATCACCCACCTCCATCCGCACCAAGTGACCTGTCCACATCACCCGCCTCCATCCGCACCAAGTGACCTGTCCACATCACCCGCCTCTATCCGCACCAAGTGACCTGTCCACATCACCTGCCTCCATCCACACCAAGTGACCTGTCCACATCACCCGCCTCTATCCACACCAAGTGACCTGTCCACATCACCCGCTTCCATCCGCACCAAGTGACCTGTCCACATCACCCGCCTCTATCCACACCAAGTGATATGTCCACATCACCCGCCTCTATCTGCACCAAGTGACCTGTCCACATCACCCGCTTCCATCCGCACCAAGTGACCTGTCCACATCACCCGCCTCTATCCGCACCAAGTGACCTGTCCACATCACCCGCCTCTATCCACACCAAGTGACCTGTCCACATCACCCGCTTCCATCCGCACCAAGTGACCTGTCCACATCACCTGCCTCTATCTGCACCAAGTGACCTGTCCACATCACCCGCCTCTATCTGCACCAAGTGACCTGTTCACGTCATCCGCTTCCATCCGCACCAGGTGACCTGTCCACATCACCCATTTCCATCCGCACCAAGTGACCTGTCCACATCACCCGCCTCCATCTGCACCAAATGACCTGTTCACATCACCCACCTCCATCCGCACCAAGTGATCTGTCCACATCACCCATCTGCATCCGCACCAAATGACCTGTCCACATCACCCGGCTTCTTAGTATTTTTCCCATTAAGCTGAACTGCCTCCTAATCTCTTCCCTCAGGTCATTCCTCTTCCTATCCAGTTGTTCTCACAAACTTGAAGCAGTGATCCTGTTGTACTGGCGGCTTTCGCCAGATGTCTGTGGAAGTACTAGGACTAACTTTTATTTATTTTATCGCTCACTCGCTGTCAGCAAAGCATGCGAGTTTGAATTGTCTATTTAATGATGCTCAAAGAATCGAGTGGTGGCTGGGTAACGTTGTTTGTCTGGAATTACAAAAACCATGAACGAAAGTGCTTTTTTTAGTGTCTGTCTCGTGCGTTAGTGTAGTGTGTCGATCGAGTGTCGTTTGGTTTGGTAGATGTGCTGAAACTGCATCTTTGCTAAGTGCAAAACAAACAACGCAACACCTCATTGTTGGCTTACATTAAGTTTATTTAGCACCATCAAAACAATTCGAAGCACATGTAGATTGGACAAAATACGTCACGCAAAACAAGCACTAGTTATGAAATAGATCGGTGATCAATGACATGGTTCCCGAGTCATTCCCTAGAAGCGCCCCACATTCTTCGCATAGTTAACAGTGGCGCCACACAATTAGCTACCAGGCTGATTTCACCCATAGTGGCAGATCATGATTTGGGCCACATTTGAGAACTAATGGACACGCACCCAAGTCTTTTCACTCGCGCACTGCGCGTCTATAGGGAACAACACAGTAATTGCTTTTCTTCATGTGGAGTTCCTCAGGGTTCTGTTCTTGGACCATTACTTTTTACTCTTTACACTACTCCACTCAGCTCAGTTATTCAAACCCATAACTTGGATCACCACCTATATGTAGATGATACACTGATTTACCTTTCCTTGGATACCCCGGATACAAATTGTTCCTTAAACCAACTCGGGGATTGTCTCCAGAATATATTCCACTACACAAAAGCAGTGTGTTAAACTTGATTGTTTTTTCCCCGACACCAATACTGAACCAAAATTTCACACCGGCCGTCTAAGCACGGAATTTAGGAGTCACCTTTGATACTAATTTTAATTTTAGACAGCATATTTCACAAACTTGTCATTGCTGTTTTTATCACATTTGTGACCTTCGTCATATTCGCCGGTATATGTCTTTTGCTGTCGCCAAAACTATTGCAACTGCTCTGTTTAGCAGTAGACTTGACTATTGCAATTCCCTTTATCATAATATTGCTTCCAAGGACATCTTGAAACTTCAACGTGTGCAAGATTGTTTGGCAAGGGTAGTTACCCGGTCTCCTCGTTTCTCTCACTCAACACCACTCCTTAAATCATTGCATTGGCTCCCTGTCAGGTAAGTCTGTAGGAAATATAAAATTTCACTGTAAACTAAAAACCTACTTCTTTAAACTTGTTTATCCTCCATAGCTCCCCAGTGTACCAGTCCAACAGTTTACAACTGGAACTGCTTATCAATTATGAACTGCTTAACCCCCTTTTGTTTTGGTGCGCTGCCGAGCTTGGGTCTCCCGAATATTTTAGCGCAATAGAATTATTTTATATATTATATTATTATTATTATCTGTTAGTTACATTATTCAGTTAAACAGTTATTTATTACACCTGGGTTGTATTCAGTTTTCTAGCAGTGTAATGCTTGTTTCTTACACTGAAGCCATTGCATGATGTTACACATGTTACATCGTTATTTTACTTGTTTGTTACAGTTGAGCAGTCTTGTGGTGCTCCACCTGCTGGCAGGGGGAACAATCACGGCTGGGAAGAACCTCATGTCCAGTCTCACGCGGAGGTACGTGCAGGAGTCACACTCAACTTACAGGACGCTGGGGTGTCACTAATCCTTTAATGCACATCAGTGCTAAAAGAGAATATATATATATATATATATATATATATATATATATATATATATATATATATATATATATATATATATATATAATTAGAAAAAGGTATTTATATCAAGGCAGGTAGTGACCATGAAATAAGTAAGTTTTCAGTTGGTTTCAAAAAGGTGAATGCTCAGCAGACACATTTGTTTTGCCATTTGAGGCTTTATGTTAACCCAACACCTTATGGCCTGTTGCAGATACGTCAAACAAAGACCAGGTCTCAACCTGTGCATCTATCCTCTCCTCCATGACGGAATGAGTGAAACGGCAACAAATATTCCTGCAAAACACTTCGATGAACTCACGCGGTTCCATCCACGTGTTTGCGCACAGCCGCTGCGGTAGCGCCACATGGACAATCGGGTAGTCACGCCCTCTGTTGGGAAGCTTTCAGATACTCCCGCTGTCCGTCCCTTGTATTCGCCCATTGGCGTTGTTGCGACTTAAGTTAGATTCACTTCAGTAATCTATTATTGAGCGAGTCTGTGGCTCCAATCTTTGACTCGACTCAATACTTGCTAGTCAGACTCAACTCAGTTTGAACCCATGCCTCATACCCATCTCAGGTGCCTGCTGAAGACTCAACTCTATGATACAACTCGGCTTGAATCAATGTTTTAGATGTGCCTCAACTCAAATCAAGCGTTTTGAGCCAACTTGCCTGTCGACTCAACTTGTGTAGAACTTGTACCATCAGCTGCCCAACACTGTCATTGTTTAGCTGTTGTCATGGCAACAAGGAGAAAGCCATATTTCTTGCTGCTTTAATTGGCAATATTATGTTCTCTTAGGGGCAGGTCACAATTGTCAACATTTACCTGTTCATACAAAGTGCACTAGTTCTCATAACCCCCCCCCTCCGAATTGGTACTTTAAAATGATAATTTTCCAGAAAAATACCGATGTAACAATGTTATTCCACAGTGCATGGGTGCCATCTGGATAACTGTATTACTTTTACAAACATCTCCAAGAATAAAACTTTTTCCATGAAGTTGTGAATTTCCAAGATGTTGGACTGTGTTACAGTGCCGTGCCGTGAACGGTTACAAAATTTAAAACGATAGTAACAATTAAAAGTATGGCAAAGCACGATGCAATGGTGCAGGTCATAGTTTGCATGCAACCAACATTTATTTAAATTAGTATGAGGGTCTTGACCCCTTCCCCCCATTAGTACACTTTGTACGAATAGGTAAATATGATTTTGGTGAAAATCACCATACATTACCTATTAGAAAAGCAAGCCTAATTTCTGTATGTGAACAATTTAATTTTGAGTGAACATTATTAGGAAAATTCTTTTTTACTTTAATAGTTTTATGGAAGGAAATACTGTTCCCATTGAGGAAGTGGCTCAATTTCCCACTACACCTGAACAGTATTGTTCCTCGTTGTCAAGACACAAGTTGTCAGAAAGTGTTCAGTTATGTTAACAAGTAAATTCAAACTACCTGTGCTAAAGCATGATGGTTAATCACCCCAATGTGGGTCAATCTTTACACCTGAATCCCGACCACAGTGGCACTTTTTTGCAAGGAGGGTCCAAGTAGTCTTTAGTTGCAGACTGTATTATTTTATGAGAAATTAATTAATGTTATATGCATTGAAATTTGCCTTGGCGATTAGCCGACTGATATACAACCCGTTCAACACACAATCTCATCACCCCCAACATTCCCAAATGTGTTGCCATGACAATGTTTGACCCATTTATGTTGTATCTGTTCTCCTACAAAGTGCGATACTGGCCCTTGTTGTTCGTTAGTCAAGGATTATTCTTGTAATTAAGGGGCTTCAAGTTTTATGAAGCTCTGACGGTTTGCTTGATGAAAACCGGTGGCAATGTTGTTACTATGTAAATAAAAATGAAACCGGTTTGTGCATGCCTCTTTGGTCGAGCTGATCACTGTAAGTGTAACGCAATAACTATCCAAGACAATGGTTTCTCTTTTCATCAAGTGCACATGTATTCTTTGTTTGAAGTTGGCAGCGACTGTTAAAATGGATCTAATGGTCATTGTTATTAAATGATGCTATGTAGCTTACAGATGTTCACAAATAGTAAACAGGTATTAGATATCACCAGCTTAAAACAGGTGTGGGTTATATCATCTTGTAGTGTTAAAAAAACTATATCAACAAAATGTTCATAATATATACTTAGGGTAAACATTTATTTTTGCTACAACTAAAGTTGTCAAATTGTCCTTGTAATAGTGAAAACATTCCTTTAGGGCATCAATAAATCCAACAAATTTCTTTAAAACGTTATTGTAATAATTACAGTATATTTTGTTATGCATGGTTAGAAAACAGAATAGGTTTTTTGATTTCTCAAAACTAAAAAAATTACTTAGGCAGTTTCGTCTCAGCCTGATGATATACAACTGTAATGTATCATCGTAAGTTTCAACATTTTGTATTTGACAATACAATATGAAGATTGATTACCATTTCCAGCCAATGGTTGATTTAAGATGGCTTCACCTGCCTGCTTTACAAAGATCTTAGTTTGTAAGACAAGAATTCCATCCCACCACTTCTTTTGTTTATAAATAACGATAGACTCAAAATTTCTTTGTCAAAACACACACGTATATCAATAACTGGTTTTGGTGCAAATGAAAACTTATGACAGAAGCTGTTTTTAATTACTACTTATGAAGAAACACAAATTATAGAAACTTTATAATGTTAATGAGGGAAAAAGTTCAAGAAAGTTGTTAGCGAGTCTCCATTAACAACTACACCTATGTAAAAACGATAATGCATAAACAAAATGGCATGACACTAAATAATTTTGTTGAAACAAAGTAAAGTTGTACAATGTTTATTTCAACAGTACCATAATACTGGCATGAGCTTCCGTCACCCAAGAGAATTACTGGTGAAAACTATGAAACATGCTATGTTATGTTAGATCACAAACAAATTAAACAACCAACAATGGCATCAATAAGTGTTCACGTGACATGAAGTACTGGCAGTAATTTGTCATAGTTTTCATATAAACTCGTTTCTATCACGCACCAACTTCCAACGAGTGGCCTTTCAGCTAAATATCTATTTCTGTAAAATATTAACTCAGAGAAATTATAAAATCAGGTGAACATATAAAAACAGGAACTATTTTATTGTACAACTATGATACATAATGATAAACTATATCAGAACCAGGCAAAGCAAATTTTTTTTAATGAAATTGTTAACTTTGTCAGTCTTTACATTTGTGACGAAGTTATGTTTTGGTACATTTAAATAATATTCAAAAATCATTCCATATATATCTACATGGTTGGATAATGACTGGTTTGATTAGAATATCTTATAAAGTCCAATCAACAAGTTATCTTTGAAATGACAAGACACCACAATTGTCAACGGTCCGACATTTCGATACTGTCCCCCACCCTGTCCAGAATGCACTGTCCCACCCACCCTGTCCAGAATGCACTGCTTTGCAACAAGAATTGTTGCTCGTAATTTGCAATATATATTTTTTAAATGCTATGTGCTTGCATCATCTAGCTTAACTTGGTGTGAAGTGCTTTGATTTGTAATTATTTAAAAAGCGCAGGTTGTCCACAAACTGACCGACAAGTAACAGTTGTCCTAATTAAAACTATGTCATTTAGTCCACATCACAATGGCTTTCATACACATCTTCAATGTATGCATATAAACATGTTTGTTGCCACATTTTCTAGGCAAATTAAGCCAGGAATGTAGTATAGAAACTGACATAATTATGCGATTAGTGCAATACTGAATACAAGCATCCACTAGAATACAAACTAATTAAGAAACATGATAATTATATCACATAATTAACCTTTTTACAAGCTCGCAACCAGCTTACTGGTGATCTAGTGTTGCTTAAATCTGACAAATTAGTAAAACGATAAGATACTCCAAACACGCATCTACAATTAAACCAGAGCACTTGGACCAGCCGAATAGTGCCATAATATCATTGGCTATTCCCAGCCCGCTTAGGAGACGTGCAGCATTTCGCTTTCAATGCTAACACAACTGAAGCCATCATGGAGTTCAACTGCTCGTGAACCTTAACTAGGTCATGGCTACCCAATTGGGTCAAATCCGTTGATGCCAGCCTCTCTTTCAGCCCACTGATATCCATGGCAATGACCTCCGCATCATTTGTACTGTCTAAGATGGTGTCTTTCGAACTGAAAATCTCCATATCGGTGTCGTGTTCTGCTTGTGGCTCTCGCTGGCTAGGTCCCTTGGGTTCATCCATAACCTCACCAGATGTCTCTGTCATCAGTAGCGAATATTCCAGGCTCGAATCGAGGTCACCTGGAAACAAAATTTTTATGTAAAACCCGTTTCAGTAAAATGTTCTAATATTGTTCACAACTGTAGGTTTATTCATTCAACCGTGTCCTCATGCGAGGTATTTGTAAGAATTCACCGAGCCGTGTCATGGGCGCCTCTGCTGTGACCGAAGTGGTTGAAGAAGGAGTCCATAGCAGGTTATGCATTGCCCTTGGCATAGACACCAGGTAGAAGGGACCAAGGACTTTTGATGTCTCATCCAAAAGACACAGGCAAAGTGGGGTGAATGTAACTGCCCTAGGTGGACTTGAACCTTGATCTTACAGATTTGTTTTTATTTAAGTGTTTCTGTATGAAGCAGGAAATCATTTTTGACTATAACCATGGCTATAGTTACAAGATGTTCTTTTTCCCAATACCTTTCTTAATTGGCGACAGCTTAGCCAGTTCATCCTCAACACATGGGAGTTCTCCTTTGGTGGGGGAAGTTGCTTCCAATTCCTTGTCCGGTGAGAGCCGATCTAAAGGGGACACAGTTGTATAGTTTATTCAAAACCACCCAAAGCTTTCATTGTTTTGCTGATAGCATCCTGAATGGGTAGATTTTTACCAAGTTCAAGTACTATTTCACCATTTTGAGTGTAAAATAGTTCTCCCTTATGTTAAGTTTACATAATATTCACCATTCGTAGTACATTATTATCTCACAACAATTATTTTCACTAACATCATACACACAGTATTCACAATGAGAAATGCTACTCTCTCATAAAAATTGCAACAAATGCTACATGCTACAAATGCTACATGCTACAAATTCTCCACACCTGATTTAGCAATCTTAAATAAAACATACTCTTTTTCATTGCATTGAAAAATAGATGTACCTGGATCCGAGAGTGTCACGGCCATGATGTTGCCCGAGTCGGGTTTGTCGGGGGATGCTGCGGCCGCCAGTACAAGTGGCGCCATCTCTGAACAAGCAGACATGCATGAATCAGCATAGGCAGAAATATTGAAATCGGTCAGTCAAGAAACAGCGAAACTGTTGCAAGAACAGAAAAAGTAATGTTACTTCATAAAATTATTTTTTTTAATTGTGCAACTTAAGGAGAAAGAAGCATCAAAACCATTTTTGTTAATCAGAGACAATAAAAACAAATTATTTTTTTTAATTGTGCAACTTAAGGAGAAAGAAGCATCAAAACCATTTTTGTTAATCACAGAGACAATAAAAACAAATTATTTCCACAATCTATCACCAAATAATTATTCGGTGGGAAATTCTTTTTTATATATAGATGTGCTATTGCCTCATTGTTTGTAAGTCTCTGAGGCAGTAAACAGCCAAGAACTAATAAAACACATTTTAGCTTTTAAAAATATAGTGTTTTAAAACTTTCATTTGTAATGTGAGGTAACTTTTTAGAATTTATTTCAAGATAGTATGATATATATCAATAATTGTGATGTTTCAGGTCTAACTAAAACCATGATCCCAAACCAATACATCTAAATCTAGACAGTTCTAGGCTGGTTAGACTCAAGTATTAACTATTTCATATCAACTGATGTTTTAACATTTGAATAAAATAATAATTAATAATAAACTTATTTTCTTTACTAATTTTTACCTTCTTTTTCTGTTATCAATATCTGTTGTTTTTCTGGTGAGCTCGGTGAGCCCAGGCCACACTGAACAAGTTCGGAATCTACAATCAACAGAAATATCAGAACTGTTGTACACTGGAAAAGTTAGCTGCTTAAAATGAAGGGTAGACTACAACAAAGTGCACTCTCATACAATAAATGAATGGAACCAATTATGTACTGACTGTGTAAATGCCAGTAGTGTGAATATGCTTAAAATAACATTGACAGATCTCTCACAAGGGTGGGCCATACAGTCATAATGATATATTTAATTTTATTCATACAGCGCCAGATCCAAGAATGTTCGTGGCACTTAACAACATATTAAAAATTAATAACATTGTTTAGAATTGCTAAATAAAAAATAAATTAATATAAAAAAAAAACATAGCACACTATTATAAAAAATAATGCAAAATAAAAATATTTAAAATATAGTCAAATTATGTCAATATGAAGCTAAACTAAATAACTTTTTTTGGAACTCTTAACAACCCAATGGCTTTCTTTCGTCATCAGAAGAATGAGAAATAAATCTTTCCACTTTCTACCAAACATCTTATTAAAAATTAGTATACTAATTTCCAATACCTTTCTCAGATTCCCTCTCGGCGAGTATGACTCCTGTTGATTTTGTACTGTGCGTCATCTTGCTCTCCGAGAAACTCTGTAGCGCTCGTTTCATGGTGATGACCTTTGGTGAGCGAATTGGAAGGTTGTTGACCTCTGCCTCGGTGAGGCCACTTAGGTCTCCGATCGTGCGCAGGTTTTTCGCATGCACTAATTGTTCCAGGCCCCGCACCCTAAATAATAAATTATTTTAAAATGAATTGTGGACTAAGAAAACATTATGACGAAAGTCACCAGAGAAGTATTTCAACCAATCTATTAACTAGGCACAGCACTTTTAAAAGGTTTTTTTAGGTAAAGTTTGTGATATGAAAAAAATACTATGATTAATCGTAACTGACCATTAATGTAGTTACTGCAATTACACAAAATAAACCAATTAAGGCATAATTTAAAAACCAGAATAAATTAGAAATACATTTTGTCTGTAATCAAGTACAATTATATCCTGCCGTGGGCAGCTACAAAATACTCATGTTGGTAAGAAAGGCTACGCTGATGAATCTGCTATCGTTAATATGCTGTTTTCACAAAAATCTGAAGAAACTTTTGCACAAGAGATCCACATTTTAAATCCTGAAGTTATTTCATCGGTGCAGAGCAAACAAATTGTTAGAAACGTTGTTTTCGGTGAAAATCTTACATTTATCGAATAATGAATACACACACACCGAGTAGGAGATGCTGGCTACGGAAATGGTTATGCACATATTATCTAACCAACGACCGTTTTACATGATGTGATGGTCACATACCTAGCTGAGCAAAAACGACAGCAGTGATTGGATAATCAATGGTAGCAGATTCATCAGCATAACCTTTCTTGCCAACAGTGTGAGTATAGTCAACAATAAAATTCTTCTAATTCCAAAAGCCTCCTTTGTCCTAGTCAGATCCCAGTCTCACCAGAAGGAGGATGTCAACTGCGGAAGAACTTGCTCCACCCGGGTGTCACAGTCCACAAGGTTTGGGAAGATGGGATCAGTGCTGTTCAGCAGAGGTTCCTCGGTGATGGGGTTGCTCGTGTCACTGGGGACAACACTGTTTGCTGTGGGCTGCAAATAACAACAAAGGATGAATATTGCAGGTTCCATACACCAATGAGCATGAGCACACAAGATATTGCTACGCTGCCGATTGTGACCTAGACGTGCCTACTTGGCACCCACCAATGGCTGCTACTCAGCAATAATAATTAAATTGACAAGATATACACTAAAGCAGTGATGCACTCTGGGCTCGGACATAGACCGATTAAACTGTGTCCTAACTTTTTTATCATTGCGGACATTGGGAACAACTTTTACTGAACTCCACAGTTCGTTCGCTAGTTTGGCTTCTTGCTATTCATGGTAATGCGTTGTCTATTTCTGGCCCTGAAGTAATCACTTCAACAATAGACGTTTTTAAAACGCAAAGTACTTCGGTTACTAAGCATTAGGGGCAGTTTTGTTAATTTTTTTTAATTCACTAGCCTTGGGCTTGGGGCGCCAAAACTGTCCAACAAGGGTGCTCCGGTCACTATCCACCAGGTGGCGTGCATGAAATACTTCCATTACTAGGCACTATCAAGATGTTCTGGCTTAAGTTCTTCGGTATACCAGTTCGTCCGTTGATTTCGGTTATACGATCTCAGCCAGTCTAGATCTTGTCTAGATACGTTTGCCGACTTCCTGCAGATGTTTGTCGAGAACAGTGGGGACTGTTGTTCGTGGACGCACTCGCCAGCCAGCGACGTTAGTGGATGTGAAATACTGGTCTATACTATGCCTATGGGCAGCTGTGAAGGTTCTTCATGTGACATGCAAAGAACATGTCTAAACATGCACGCATGCGCGCGTATGCACGCGCATGCACACATAATGAAACAATTATTAAAATATATGTACAAATAAAAAAGTTATACCATTTTAATCATACATTTATTGAAAGAAACGCCTGTATACGGAAAAAAAAAATTTTTATTCACATTTTTACCTTATTAAAATGGCAGTATCTTGGGATTTAATAAAGATGTATAAATAAAATAAACAGTTATTTGGTTCATTTACATGTCACCTTTTATTTTAATTTTTTTTAGTGCCTACCTGAAGTAGCGCTGCAGGTATCTACCTGAGCACAGCTACTACTAGTTGCTACTACTGCTCAAGTCTCAAAGTGCAACCAAAATCAATGAACATCTTTCATAGTAGAATGTCCTATTGTTTTTGTGGAGTCAGGACATTGTGTCCTAATGATTTCAGAGGTTCAGAACATTTTGTCCTACTTCTGTTTTCAGTGTGCATCACTGCTAAAGGAGATATAAAAGTCAAGGCCCAATCAAGGCTTTTAAGGCTATCGGGAAGAAAAATCAAGGCTTCATTTCATAGTTTATTACCATATACGATTGCACAAAACAACTTATTTCTGATATTGGCAGAAAAATTCCCAAAGAATGACGATATTGGAGTAACTATTTTGTCACTTTATATTATCAATGTGTTTTTTCCATGAGCACACAAGATGTTGCTACGCTGCTGATCGTAACCTAGACGTGCCTACTTGGCACCCACCAATGGCTGCTACTCAGCAATAATAATTAAATTGACAAAAACTAAATTCAAGGCTATTTGCAAAATTTAAATGTCTCAAAGCCTTGAATTAGGACAAATGAAATTTAACGCTTTTCAAGACATTCAAGGCCCCATGTTTAACAAGATACATCTGATGTAAATATTCAGATGTCTTCAATATCATGTGTTAGGCAGGTAGCTTAATCCATAGCATTTTAAAAGTCATATATACTCATCCAACATATTTGTGCGAAAAAATAGGCCCTATCACAATTAATAACTACTTTAAAGTGCTATGTACAATAAATTAGAGGTCAAATTAAAAAGATGCAAAAACTAAATTGTGAAATTTTACAGACTTGCCAAACCCCCAACAAAAAATAACTATTTATTATATATTTTTTAATAAAATAAACAATAACAACAACCTTGTGTCGAGAGCCCCACAGTCTGACGGTTGTCAAGGGTGACCTCTTCCGTCTAGGTATCTCCAGACATCTGTTGACCCCCCGTGGACTGTCTCGTCTCACAGGACGCGCCCTGGTGGCGTGGCGACGAAACTCAACTGTCTGAACGGATTCGGCAAACGACACTCGTCGACGCTAGAAACAAATCAATTATTTTTATTTATGTAGTTTGTTATGACAACCATTTACCTACAAGAGTTAAACCATTTTATATATATATATATATGTATATAAAATCTGACAGAATTTCCACAATCATACAACGTTTGTGATGCTTCATTTATACTAATTATTACACTTGATTTATGCACGATTATTGATTAGGTTAGTAAACTCAATATATATTATACAATATCATAATGTACACAAGGCGCCAATAGTTCTTCTTTAAAAATCCCATCATGTTGAGGGTTGCCTAAAATTTATTACATACTTACCATCTTGTTTGTTTTGTCTGGGACCAAATAAATTTGCAAAAAGTACAATGATGATTTTATATCTTATTTTGTTCACATATAATTATTTGCATAAACATTGCTGGTTTACATACCTTCTTACTGGGACTCTTCGGTGAAGGAGATTCGTTTGGCACGTCACTGCTCAGTCGTTGTTTCTTGAGTATTCCGGCACTGGGCGACGCTGAGGGGGAGTATACGCATGGCAGCTGGACGGGGCGGAACTTTGAGGGTGGCGACTGACCATCCCTTTCAACGTTACCCTCCCCCTGCCGGGGAGGCTTCAGTATTCCAACACACCTCGGCAACTGCGGCTTAGCATTGTCGCTGTCCATCGCCATGGCAACTGATTCACCATTTCCTGGCGATGGCTTGTTGCTGCGCATTATGAGTCTGGCACGATGTAGAATCAGGGATGCCCGAGACATCGCGAATGACGCCTTCTTGTCTATATCTACATCCTTGGAGTCCACTGATTGTTTGAGTTTTGTCGGCGTGCCCATTGCCTCGGTGTCATCCCCTTTGATTTCTTGTTTGTCAAATTCTTTGGCAGCCATGCCTTCTGTATCGACCGTCTCCAAATTTCTCTCCATTTCAACCAAGATTGTCGACTCCTGGATGGTGCTACCATCTTGTGGCACACATGCACTTGGCGGTTCACTTTCTTGATGATAAGCGATTGCCTCGCATTCGGTTTCTTCTGACGAAGACCGAGAGTGGTGATTTCCGGATTCTCTTTTTCGTTTCCTTGAGACATTTCTCTGTCGTCTACGACGAATACTGTCCAGAGACAAGATGTTCCTCCGTGGTTTGAACAATTTTGCGCATTTATTTGAGCGCAGACACTTCCTGACTGGGGATGTCATGTCGATTCCCAACTGGTTGTCTAACTTCTGGATGGCCGACTGTTTCTTGCCACGCCTACTAGGTGGCTGCTCAACATTCTTAGAAGCGCCATCTGACAACATTGCAGTTTCCAAATCCTTCACCATTGTTAGATAACTCTCGGCCGTATCGCTGGATGCTGTTTCAGTAAGTGTTGGCCCAAGATCTTCACTGACCATATCAGCAATCGATGACATGGAATCCTGACTCAACATCTCACGATTACTGCCAGTGTCTTTCACATCTGACAAGCATTCTTCTTTTTGAAAAGTTTGAGCTAACTGAGATAAGGGGAGATCTTCGATGCCTTCAGCACCCTCTGGTGTCTCGCTCAAAACCGATAACGGAACATTTTCTTCGTCCGACATCTCGACATCCAGGTTGCACTGCTTACTGAAAAACGTATCGAGAACTTTCGCTTTGATCTTCCCTCTTTTTCCCGATGACGCGCCCAGTTTCTTTGCCTGCTTCGAGCTGTTTCGCTTCCCACAGCTGACACTGGAGGGGGCTGACTGTGGTGTGTCTTCGTTCGTATCAGCAGCTGATTTGCTGCCTGTGGTCGTTTCTCCATCCATCTCTTCAGATGTCCCGTCCACAATAGAATCAGTCTCATTTGCGTTCTGTCTCCTGTCCACCGAGTTCCCTGCAGGCTTTTCGGACACAATCACAGTTGACTTCGGCTTCTGTTCATGAACTTTGATGGACGATTTCGAAGAGTTTCTTGTCCATCGAACATTTACAGTGGTGATCTCATCCCCTCCAACTGGTTCGCTCTCTCCATCACAGGCTACTCTGTCAGTAATCGTTTCTTCTTCGCATTTTACCTTTCCCATCTCTAAAGCAGACATTGATGAGGCCACTCCACCATTTATTTGGGCCACTCCACCATTTACTGGGGCAACTCCACCATTTATTTGGGCCACTTCACCATTTACTGGGGCCACTCCACCATTCACTGCACCAACACAACTTTCGATATCAAAGTTCAACGATGCTTTTTTGTGCCGGACAGACCTGCCCCCTGGTGTGAAATCAAGAGTTTTCATTGACGCCGTTTTCTTGGCCAGTGGACTCGCCTTTGCCAGTGGACTTGACTTTGTCTTCTCTCGTGATCTTGGAGACAGAGGTTCGCACTCCATGTCTCGCAGCCAACCAGGAGGTCGACGTGGCCGTGACCTTGAACCAAGGTCAGAACTCGCTGCCAAATTTTTTGCTGCATTTGGCATATCTGCGCCAGTAGCGTTGCTGCATAACCTGTCATCCGAGATCGTCAAGTGATCGGTTTGAGATAAACTTACATCGTCAATTTTGTCCGTACTATAGCTTTCATTTTGTTTTGTAACTTTGATCTCACTCGCGAGGCTGTCGTCTGTGTTCACCTTCTCAACATTCATTTCTGACAATGATTTTATGGAAATTTCACGGGATTCTTCGCTACATGTCATGGCAAGCTTACTCACATTTCGTAAGGCGTAATTTGTGTCACAGCCCACTGAATTCTGGAATGGTGCAAATAAATCGTCACTCGCCGTGCTGTGATCCGAATCGCTTTCATCTGAACCACGTGATCTGTCCACAATTTTACTCTCCCGTGTTACAACAATCTCGGACAGTTCAATTCTCTTGTTCTTCTTCTTTGGGCTGAAAGACTGTATTTCATCTTCCGACAGTTTATGTAACTCCACCACGGGCACCCGGGATAAAATCAATGCTGGGCCAACACTCATCACTGTCTGTGAACACTCATTGCCGTTTGGATCTACATCTCCATTTCTATCAAAACTGCTGGTATTTGTCTGATCACCGATGTTCCCCATCGATACATCCTTTTCAGACATCCCTTTGTCTCTTGCGTCTTTCAGTTCTGATGAAACATCTTCCATTTTCACTGTGCAGTCAACTTGTGTTGACAGTGGCACATTTTGGTCACTAGTGGTTTTGCTGGACGTATTGTCACATGACTTTGTCAGCCAATGGTCAAGCTTCTCCTGAAGATGACAAGTGGTTTTCATTGGCGATCTACTGGACTGACGCCGAATTGTGGCCTTTGTTGGCGATAGCGACCGTTTGCTTGGCGACACTTTCCTTGGTGATTGTTTGCTTGGCGACTGTTTCCTTGGCGACCGTATCTTGACAGGGGAAATGGCAGAACTTGCTCTGGTGAACGAACGCGTTCTTCGGACAAGTGTTCGTACTTCGCTTTGTTTTGTTTTCTCTGAAAGAGGCTGCGTTCCACGACTGTCACTGGTGCTCTTCGTTTGACCTCCAGCCTTGATCTCTTCAGAGGTCATAGCTTTGACAAACCCCAGGGGTGTTTTGCTGTTGCCATGAGAAACCTTATCAAGGTCTGTTTCCATAGCAACCACACTTCTTAACGACTCGGTCCTCTCTGAATTGTCTGGTTCACTTTTTGTCTTGTTTACTGCGGCTCCACTTTGCAAGTTTCCAAGTTCATCTTTTGGTTCATGATCGACTGGAATGTTGCTGTTTTTGTCCAATGCCCAACGGATCCTCTTTCTCCTATCCTTTGGCTTATCTGCTGTTTCTTCCTCTATCTCTTTCTCTTCTCCGCCAGCATTCCTCACAACCTAAAATACATATAATAAAAAAATGACTTTATAAATATAAGCGTCTACTTCATACAGAGTATAACAAACAGGTGCTTGTGATGAACAGTCGAGCCTCGTTATAACGCGGTGGTCGGGGTCCACGACTTCGGACCGCGTTGTACGCGAGGTGCGTTAGGTGTCCCCATATCTGCCACCAGGGAGCTACTAAACAACAGCGATCGCCGCCCGCTGCACCAAGTTCAAGAACGCTGTCGAAGCCCTGTGTGCTTGTAGCACTGTCTTATACGCCAACATGAAGTTTATGGAACTTATTAAACTTATACTAGCATCAACGTGTATTATTTTTAAATGTCACACCCTGTTGATTCTTGAACTGAAAAAAACACTTGTACATATACTGTTATGGAATAGATCTATTACGATGATGATGTACTGGATCAATAGGCATATGAATCGAAAATAATAACCTGGATTTGAGCAGCCGAAAACGTATATGATTTGACAAACACAGATAAAAAACAATAGGTAGAATTAATAATTGCTTCTCTTCGTCTTTCAACCTTCGTCTTTCAACCTAAATTTATTACGCACCACTTAACATCGATTCATCGTTTCATATGCGGATGACGAATTTGTACCAAGAAAACCTTGGGTTAGGAATTTGACATGTTGGTTTCGCGTTGTGAAAACGATTAAATTTACGATGTAATGGAAGCATGTCATTTCACCTAAGTTGGTATTGCATGCTAAATGCATTTCAAACTGTTGATGCGATTCTTACGTGAGGCATATTTGTGATTCTCGATTGCAATTTACAAACGGTCGAAGCAAACCCAGCGACTGATGTCGGCAGCAGCGCAAAACAAACAACACGTTGATACTCGTTCTTTTGACATTGTTCGCCTAATGTTTCTTAAGAATTGTCAAAGCAATTCTAAGTAGGTTTAAGCAGGCCAATTTGGCATTTTCCCCTAGCGGGGTCCACGACCGACCGCGTTATATCCGAATCCGCGTAATAACTGGGCTAATGATCCCGAACATGCACCAGCAGAGAAAAGAACCAGGGAAAGAAAAAGATACTAGTGCTGAAAAACTGCCTATAATTATCATAAAAATATGAATGAGGATTTTGAGGTAAAATTTTGATTGTGCTAATAACTGCCTCACATCATACAATGGGGATATTCTCTGAATTTCATTACAATAGAAAGCAAAAATAAACTAATTTCGCTCTGCTACAAGATTGCCATTGTCCAATGGTATAAATGTAGCCATACATATAAGATTACTGAATGAAATATATCATATTTTATTTTTTATGCAGAACCATGTAAAATGTTGATGCCTGTTTATGTGTGCACGCGCGTGTAGGTATGTATATATGTGATGCCACACGCCAAAACCAGGCTCTTCTCAACAATTGCCTACTTGGTGCCCACCAATGGCTGCTACTCAGCAATAATAATTAAATTGACAAAAATTAAATTCAAGGCTACTTGCAAAATTTAAATGTTTCAAAGCCTTGAATTAGGACAAATGAAATTTAACGATTTTCAAGACATTCAAGGCCCCATATTTAACAAGATTCATCTGATGTAAATATTTAGATGTCGTCAATATAATGTGTGATGCCATACGCCAAAACCAGGCTCTTCTCGACAATTTTACAAAACCATTTTATTACAAATAGAGGAGATACACAGCTTTAAAATGACACCAACATGAAGAGTGTACCTTACTCATGGGCCAAGATATTACACTTTTAGTGTACACGTTCTTGGAATAATAGTTTTGAGAAAATCAGCTTTAAAAAAATGCTTCTCCCATAGCAACCATGCACTTATAATGCTCCAAATGGAATTAAATTTTGTATGTTCCTCCAGTAGGTTTGTATAAATTAGATGCAGAAGTATAAAGTGGAAAAACCTATTATTTATTGAATGCCACCTCATTTACTACCAGGTTTGGTATTCCCGGAGACTACTGCGAGCACTGGGTGCCGGAACCCTGAAGCAAATCCCTGAAATATCTGAAAATAAAACAGCATTTTTACACATTACATATATAATAACATTACACAATGTCAGTTTCCCCAATTTGGAAAGTCCGCTCCCGCTGGCGCTGAGCCAACCAGTGCAGGCTCAATGTGGTCTTCCCCTGCCCCGGGCCCTACCGAGGCGACTTCCACGGGCTCGACGCGGCCTTCGAAGTAATCTTCAATCACGACAGCTAAATTGCTGTCCTCGAGATTGCACCCCCTTGCATGATCCAACTCGGTAGCTAAATAAGCTTCTTTCGATGCCATAGTGCAATTCATTAACGAATCGAAGACGAAAACAGCGGGCGAAACTGGCGAACAAAGACGAAAGGAATGTGTAAACAAGCCGACTGCGCATGCGCGCTTACGTTTTCGACCAATCAGCGAGCGTTTCGCAACTTCCATAGCAACAACAGCACTTTGCTGCTGGATAAAGTATGTATAATAGGAGCTGTTCTATTGGTCTAGAGTAAGAGATTCCCAATCACACGTGTAGTTGATGTCATAAGCTTTCCAGCCATGTATAACATGTGGGGTTTCCCACTTGTAAGCGAGCAGACAGTCAATCAAAAGCGCGTAAACATGGCTTTGTTTCAGACTTCTCAACCGCGACGCTAATCAGGGGCCTCAATAAAATGCTAAATATTACTAGTTTGAACAATCTTTCAGCTTATATAAATGGATTTATGGAAAGCTGGATAATTTCGCTGTTCGATTCCGTCATTAACCCATTTTCGACAATTCGAACGGGCACCATGCGTTTTAGGCTCCTCTAGCGAGAAGCGCCTGGTTTTGGCGTGGCGCATCACATATATATATATATCACCAGGACTGGGTCCAATTATGTAATTGTAATTGATTACAACAAAATTGTGTAATTGTAATTGTTTATGTTTTCAAAATTTTGCTGTAATTATATTTTGTTATAATTGAACATTTATTTAAATTACAATCAATGGCAGTACGTTTCATATCAAACTACCTGAACAAACTGTCAATAAAAATATAATTTAAGTCTCACATGGGTTGAAAATCAAGACTACTAATAACAGCTGCTTATATAATCAAACAAGTGCACCAGAAAAGGTCTACCTTTTAAACAAAGCTATAGGTTGTACTGTAGACTTTTGTATGCTTTTCACATTGTGGGATTTTGCCTGTAGGGACTATGTCTTAGATTCACAGATTACATATTGATTAAGATATATATATATATCAGTTTGTAATAGCCAGAAAGCAATAAACAATGCACATACATTGTCAGACAATGGCTAAGCAAACAACATGGAAAGACCTGTAGCCTGACATTGCTTCAGAAAATATCAGCTCAGTGAAACATTGCAGAGTTAACAAGCCAATTACACCCCTTGTGTTGTGGTGGACTGGAGACAGGTCAGGTGGCAAGGATTGTTTATATAGCCTCTCTCCCCATTCCCAACTCACACAAAGCAAAGGGCAGACCAATTAAGAATGTTAGCTTAGAGCAGGAGCTGCAGCCTCAAAGTAAACACATCATACCCTTTTATTAGTATTAGTACACCTGACGTTTGTGTGAACCAACAAGGACATTGTTTAGAATGCACTCAAAAGTCTGATAAATGATCCATTGACTGGATGTTGTTATTGTTTCTAACGTACAGGCCTGCTAACATGTATATATTTTTGTGCAATCAACAATCCAAGCCAGATGTAAAGATATGAAAAGGCCAAATGAATGACGTTTATTAAAGGTATGCCTAATGGCATACTATTCCAATTAAGAACATAAAATGTGGACCCTGTAACATATGCCAAGCCTGTGGCTGAGCCTTATACTAAGCCGTCTGGACACAATGCTCCCAGAGCCCACATTTCGACATAGCAATACAGTACATGTAGTAATATTTTTGTATAACAAAATATGTTTTAAATGGATGTCTTTTTATTTAGTATAATTCAAAATCGCAATTCAACAAAATGTACAAACATTACTGTTATATTTGTTTATCAATTATATAAAAAATATTTAAATTCAGCAAAACGTGCAAAAATATATAATTAACAAATACTGAATGTATTTGGTTCTGCGTAATGTAATTGTAATGGAAGCGGTGTAATTAATTTGAAAAAATGTGTAATTATAATAAAAAATGAAATGTAATTATAATTTATACAATTTTGTGTAATTGGACCCACCACTGTATATCACAGATGTTTCTGCACATTATAACAGATGGATTTTGTCGGCTATGGCCATTCACAAGGCTAAGACACAGAAATGCGTACTAAGAACATGATCATCTCCCACATGGTAATTTAATGAATATAGGGTTGACACATCAGTTACTGACAAACTGTGACATTTGACATGCAGACTACGATGGTAGGAGTCAACTCAAAATATGCTTCTATTCTGCATTTCTTATAAAACTCCAAACAATATTTTACATGGAAAATAAGTGTAACTGTTGCAATAATTTCACAAAATAGGGAACGGAATCTAAACGAGTTATTGACAGTGTTGTAGTAGCAATAAAGGCAGATAAAACACACTGCAACATTAGTAGGTTTTATGGCACGAAACTCACCTGCGTTCCGCTCCTCACAGATTGGAGGGGAGGAGCCATTATCTCACTGGCTGTCACGAGGGGAGGGCTGCTTTCACCACTGCAGAAAACAAATAAATAAATCCAATTTGTGACACAATCACAAATACTTAACATTTTGCAAACCATCACGATTTTCAACAGAATAAAGGCGGTGACAGTTCTGTTGTAAACGTTGACTTTAAGACTCACTCAAAATTTGTCATCTGTGTGTCGGTGTCGAGACTCTCAAGCTGAGTGTCTTGTGACGCGTCAAGGTTGTTGTACATCACTGGCAGCACCCTGTAAACACAAGGCAAACACTTTCGCTTTCACTATCGTCTTAGCAGGGCTGGATATGATAATAACTGCAATAATTGGTCATTTAAAATTTGTATTACATTCGACTGTAACGTAATGTTTACACTAAAAAACGCCAATATTATTATTATTACTTTATAGAGCACTATTATAGTTTTCAACTGCACCTTACAGAGATTGATTATATTCATTAGACAACCCTAACAAATATTTGGATGACCCTACAATTACACTGATTCAATGTTAAATGATGTTAGTGAATTCTTAATCTAACTCATGCTAGACATGCTTAAATTTCACAAATCTTTAAGAGACTTACAAGAATTTTTAATAAATATCCAAGAATATTGTACAAGAAAATAAACAATTCAGATGTAACTAGAGGAATTAATATGAAAGATAAAACAAATATATCTAAAACTCAAATAAATATTGAGAAATAACAATTACAAAATTGTCAAATTTGTTTATGTTTTAGGTGAATATTATACAAAATAATAAATTCAAGTATTGAAATCATAGATTTAACAAGATTGCCATCCAAGGCAAAGGCCCAGATAGCAGGGAAGCCATTGGCTTATCTAGAAATTTTTTCATCTATGTGTAACCCACCTTCATGAGATGTGTCAACTTTGTTTTTAAATATATTCACGCTACTAGCATTTATACAATCTGTAGATAATTTGTTCCATTCATTTATTGTCCTCTGTCAGAACGAGTACTTCCTGATATTCAATATACACTGATCCTTTACTAATGTTAAATTGTGTCCTTTAGTTCCACTATTTTTCTTGAGTGACAAAAATATTTCTATCAAAATTGTCATACCAATCAATATCTTAAGACTATATGAGCATATTATGCAATAATTTCATGCAGTCAGTAAGAACCAGAACATATTTCTAGTAACCATTATTAGAAAAAATACTTAAATAATTCAGGCCGTATCAAATGACCAAGGCAGACAAATATTATTGTACAATTCACATACCATAAACTGAGTACCATATTTTGGTCACCCCTGCAATGTTTTTAATTTCACAGATGCAATAATCAAGATTTTGTAAGACTTATGAATGGACAATAGACTTTACACACATCAGATATGTAAATTCTTTCAAAAAACATATACATACACAACTGTAACTGAAAAATAAAACATTCTATATTATTATTTAGTACATGGTAATTGCTACCGATAACACACTGACTATGCTGTCCTGCGTCGTGTGACGCCCAGTGCAACTAATTCCTGTATCGCACTATTATAAACAGACGCACATACGCGCTGAACAATTAATTCCAATGCAAGCTCGCTCAATACAACATTCTGAAGCAACTCGTGCATAAAACCCTGTATTATTCAATAAATACAATACTTCAAGTGATTGTTTGCACAGAATACCTTCTAAAATATGACTGTATAATTAATTAGTTTGTGCTAACATCGATACTGGTCAAGAGTTCACACATCTTTGAACCCCACTTTTTCATGGGGTCAAAGAAACAATAGCATGAATGCTGTGGGTAGAAATTGTATTATTTTAAAAACTCTACCTAAAATGAAACACAACACATATACAAGGAAATTGACTTTCTGTGAACAAACCTTTAGAATTTTTTTTTATTAATGCATAATTATTTTGCATATGTCTTCAACTACCATACCTTCTCTCACGCTTGACTTCTTTCTGATGTTCTGTAAGGGCTTGTTTCTTTCTTGGCGACACCCGAATTACTACAAAGTCCTGGAAACAACACAACTACTCAACTCTTCATTGAAGCTGGAAAAAAAAAAGGTGGGCCAATAAATTACACTGGAATAATATTACATGGCTGAAGTATTTGTAAGAGGAAATGCAGCATTTCAAATATGGACGGAGCAGTAATCACACACATTATTTTGGAGATGAGCTGTAACATTTGTTTACTCCACTGAGAAAGTAACATTAGGAACAAAACTGTACGATAAAGGAAGCCTAGGTTTAATTGGTCATCTGTAAAATAATAGCACTAGATAAAAAACAAATTCAGGCTGTCTAAAAATATGCCTACTCGCTCAAAAAAATATTCCCAAATAAAAACTGTTTGCATAAGTCTGAATTATTGATACCTGATCAATTTCAAATGTTTAGCTGCTCATTTTTAATTAAAATACTTACTTGAAAAATAAGAGGCATAATTTTTTTTACTCTCTCTCTCTCTCTACATGTATAAATTCTCAAATGTAAAAAAATAAACATCAGTCACCTCCTTCCGAAGATCATCTAAAGCAAGAGGCAACTTTCGACGAGCCGTGGCGGCCTTCTGTCGGCATGGTGACGGACTGGCAGGCAGTGGAGACTTCTTGACATTTGGCGAGGCGACTTTATGCATGAAGCTGCCACAACCCTTGAGTGGTGATGGAAACCCAACGATATTGGGCACGATACACTGAGACTCCCCCTGGTGGAGAAATATGGAGGCAATTGGTGATGAGAAAGCATAAGTAAAACTCAACTGTGGGGAACCATTGTTTCATAAATGTAGGGAGTAATCATTACTTCATAACTGTGAGGTACAACCATTATTAAGAACCCCACGAAGCCCAATAGGTACTAAAACGTAAGAGGGTTCATACAAAGATTTAAATTCCCCAACTTTTCCGTGACCAAAATTTTATTTTATTTTGTACAACGGCCCCCAGCTCCCTACAGCCGTCCAATCCATGATTTTGATCTCAAATTCAAATTAAGGTTAAAAAATATAAATTTGCATTTTGCACAAGATCTTTGTAGCTTTGTTACAAAAATAATTTCTAGAAAATTGCCATAGCCATGAGAATACACTTTAACAAAACATCAAAACTGCATGTTAATATTAGGCGAAAACAGCCAATATTGAGGTTAAGCACATTTGCGACATTACTAAGAGCTGGAGGTAAGTGATTTTGACAAAACTTATTCAGCACAGTGGTAACAAAGTGCCAGTGGATGACATCAAGTTTAAGATTTTTAATGGTCAATTTTTTGTACAATCATGCAAAACGTTAACATGGCCACCAAAGAGAAAATAAACTGTGGTCTGCGCCCCATCACATTAGGGTTTGTCCTCTACCTGGGTTGCCTCGGAGAAGGTTGCTTCACAGTCATCCACCACGTCCGCGCTGTCCCATCCGGGCAGCAGTAAGGTGACACTGCTGAGCACCCTCGCAATCACAGGCCTGCAGCAAATACAAGGACATCATCTCATTGGATGCAGGCACAAACTTCACAAAGCCATTAAAATGAAAAATCCACTACTATGTGACGTATCATTTTGTTGCTTGTAAACCATACATTCTTGTGATATAAATTAAATATTTAATGAGTGCAAATTGCAAGCATGAATCATGGGTAGCTTTCAACACACAAATTTCAAACACACACCCGTGATTTTGCAACGTTAAATAATACTTAAAATTATACTCCTTAGACCACATTTCCAAAAGGCTGGTGAGGCATAAAAGTTAGTCTAAATATAATACATTAGATACAGATATACTTTAAAAAGCAGGATTTAATTGGGCCAGTGTCTGAAAATCTTATTAAACTTCATTGGTCTTACTTCAGACTATCGGGGTACTTCAGTGGCGCCCCCTGGCCGAAGGTTGTGTTCCAAAGAGATATTGTCTGATTCTTGATCACTTTTCGTGGATGTTTGAACCCCACTTCAAACAGTGGCGTCATCTGTACCAGTAATTCGGAGTCGTAGATTCCTGTGTACCGTGTCTTCATCATTGAGGCAAAAGTAGCCCAGAGGCTGTCGAACTGTCGGAAGAAATGTTAATGGATACTATGGTGCAATATGACAAAAACGCATAAAACTATTTGTATTGAAATTTTTCTTGGAATCTAGATACCAATTGGAGAGTTTGTCTCCTGTGAACTAAAACAGAAAATCCACAGGAAAGAAGAATTTAAAACAAACCATCACTGGTGGAGAAATACATAAATTTCCTGTAAATCTAAATGGAATACTTGCAAAAATATTCCACGCATCAATAAACCCGTGATTAGATTATTTACTTTGCTACATCATCAAATGGAAATTTAGAAGAAACAAAAAGGGTTTCAGGAAATTACAGACACAAGCAGACGAAATAGCATTTTTTTTATTACTCAAAATGTGTTTCCACCTTATTCTGATAGCTTTGTACATTTACTATCCATAAAAGTAATTTTTATAACAATTACATACATCTAAATAATTTTTATTCATGGCTAAAGCATCTCTTTCATGCAATAAATGCTGTTTAAAAAATTTTTACGAGCATTTTCTCAAAACCATGTTTTTCACATTTGGAAGGAGGATTTCTCTGGACATAATTATCCTAGCTATGTTTTGAGTGTTGTGTTCAGATTATTCTCCTCTGGACAGCTAGCAGAACTCAGTATCAAAATTTCCCCTTTAATCAAAAGATTGAAAGTTACATATGTATTTATTGCCAAAAAATAAGTTTCTTTTTCGGAAGTTCAAAAAAAGAATATAAAATTTTGTTCTACCAGTGGTGTAATAGAGTGTATACTGAAGATGGTTAACAACCATCTTCAGTACACACTCTATTACACATCAATGCCATTTTTTATTGAACACAAATTCTGTGTTCAATAAAAAATGGCACTGATTCTCAATTTGCTAACATTTGTTAAAAATGGTGGCCATTTTGTTTGCTACCATGGAAACTGGGGGTCTGGCATAAAGAAGTTCAATGTACTGTTTACCCGGTAAGACCCACTCTATGGTTGAGCAGACAAAATTGCAATAACTATGCAAATAAAAAAATCTCACCTTAAAATAAACATTGCTATTTAGACACTAATTACCTTCTCTAAAACTGGAGCAGAAAAAACTTTCTGGTTTGATCGTTTTGCTGCAATAGCGTATAGACCAGCCAGGCCAGGACACAGCCTCGTTATCATCTCTGCAATGACCGTGGAGACGGTGACGTTCGAGAAGAGAGAGTTGAGGGCTTGAACAGCCGACAGGGCGGGCGACTGGAAAGCGGAATTGGGCACTTTCTGAAAATAAAAAAATAAACATTATTGAACAAGATTACACAAAACATCTCACAATTACAGCTTGGTTAATGTTTATTATGAGGCTGATGCGATATTGCTAGGAAATAGTACTTATATTTCCCAATTTACAACATAGAAACTACACTCGTCACTCTCAAGACTGAATACAATTCTGAATCATGATGATTTTTTTTATAATGCTTCATATATTTTCAAAACAAGTTTTTAATCATTATCACTATCGTACATGTTGTTGATATTTGATTTGATTTACCTTTTAAAAAAATATAGCCTTAATAAGCGTAACTGTTTTTACAATTCAAAATAATAATTTTTTTCCACTCATATAAACACCCAGAATGTGTTTGTATTTGAAATACATATTGAAATAAATAAACCCTAGTAAATACCTTAGTTTCACTTTCAGCTTGAGGACGCTCAATGAGATCACACAACATGCCCAATAGTTGGGCGACCAGGCGTACAACAGAGTGCAGGTTACCCAGTGGCTTCTGTTTCCAGCGCCCGAAAGAGGTCGGGATTGGGCCAACTAAAACAGATAGTTTACAGACAACTTTAGCTGTGATGTGTTGTCTGATACAGGCTAGATAAATGTTTATTTTTTCTGTATTTCATAGACTATTTTGTTTAATGGTGTGGGTTTTATGTTAGTATTGTACTGTACATAACATTTATAATATCCACGGTGAGTACCACAGTATTGTCGTTGCTTCTTTTAGCTCTTCTAAGAATACTGCTACTGCTTCGGGTGTCAAAATGTTGGCTCTAGGAATGTGAGGTATAGCAGACTTGCATGTGGCAGTCAACAGGCCTAGCGTTAGGTTAAGGAGACCACATCTTAGTTTGAAACGTCCGGCAAGGCATACACTTAATCCCCACAATAAACAAACGTCATCCATTTGGCCATTTCATATCTCTATATTGGACTTATGTTCTTGATTGCATAACTATTTTTCTGTGTGCACAACTAGACATCAGCAGAATTAATGTTTCTCTTCTACTGTCAAAAAATCTAATTAAAATGCTACCATGACAACTAAACCTATTTTCAACATTCCTTTTAGAAGCTGCGAGTGAGCACTCCATGCATCTTATTTATATATAACCAGCTGAATTACCTCGGGTTGCACAGAGAGAAAAGGCAGCCATAGTTCTTTTCAGCTGATCTACATTATTATATAGGTCAGTGGAGTTTTTAGTTCAAGCTGTGGACAACTACAATGTTACTATGATGTAGCAAGTCCTCACACGCAGCTCTCTGAATAGCTACGTTACTATAATGTAGCATGTGTATGTTATGCTATATATAGATGATTTCTATCCATAAATGGGGGTACAGACAAACTCTTGAAAAGTATTCAAAACTGCTGCATACATCCAGCAACAAATGTGTAGGCATAATTATTATCTTATGTCAGAAAACAAAGTAATTCCATGATTCAACTTATGCTACAGCCTTTTTGAAATTTTGACCCCCAACCCCGGGTCCCATGGGAATGGCTCCACATCCGACAGAAAGGTCCCCTGGGTCATCTTGCAGTTTATCCAGATCAGCCTTTTTGCTTTATATATTAGATTAAATGTCAACAAATGTTCTACAATGTTCTAAACAGATGCTCTCACTGTATACTTACAATGGTGGCATTTGGAGTTGAGCAAACCGTGAGAAACCGGAGCTGAGAAATCAATGTTGCTAATGACAACGAGACAAACTTGCAGCAGGCCATCCACGCACTGGGCCCCCTACGACACAGATAAATATTTCGAATTAATAAAAATTGTCACATTAAATTAGGAAGAACCACCAATTAACAACATACATGAATAAATGTAATATTGCAATGATTATTTTAAAGATGATCAAGTAAACTGTAAAGAAGCTACTTTTACAAGAAAACAAAGCAACAGTGCAACAAAGTATAATGAACACATGTATTAAATGTGTCGTTTGAATTCTAACAATTTTATTTGTGAAATACAGCAATGCTTTCATACAAGTCTATAGAGTGCTAGCAATGTTTTGCCTTCAAATACAAAGTTGTGAGTGCTATTAAATAATTGCTCACAAATAACCGAAATTATTATTCGGTTTCAAACAAGTTTAAGTGTACGTCTCAAATATTATATTGTTATTAGTTAAATTACCTGACGGCTGATTGTGGGAAGGATATCATAAATCTTGGCACACAATTCTTCAACCCATACGTTTGCTTCGGCATTGGTTACCATGGCAGCAAGACGGGCGAACGCGTTACACAGTTCCGTCCAGATCTTCAGAAGTGTCTTCTGCATCGACTGTCAAAGAATAAGACCAAAATAAGATCATAAATGTCTAAATTAAGTTGAATAAGTTGAAGCAACGCATGAATCTTTAAATTTCATCTCAATATTTACTAAAATTTTCCATTGACCAAAATGTTTAGACTGATTTTGATTGTGTAACTGCTAGCAGCGTGAATATGATTAAAAACAAGGTTGACACATCTCAGGAGGGGGGTTTACATGTAGAAGAACATTGTTGGACTCTCGATAAGCCAATGGCTTCCTTGTCCACTGGCCACCTGGGCCTTTGGCTTGGATGACAAATCTTGTTAAATCTTGACGGTACAATACCCACTTTATTGACTTGAAAACATCGCTTATCTAACTCTTGTAATAAATAAATGTATGATGAGAATGTTTTCTCAGAACCACAGATCAGAACGTATTTGTACAAACTTCCTCCCTCACCCACTGAATTGTCCTTTTTTTGTCAGGCTAACAGAACCACCCAACTACAGATCAAAATACACACAGATTTCCTACCCCAACGTATTTTCAATACTTCCGTATTTTCAAACTCTTTTACACTTGATGAAATTGTTTGATCTTGAGATTATTTTCTCCTTGACCTTTTGACCCTGGATGACGGGCACTGACCTGCACCATGCGGTATGGGATGAGATGTTGAACAGGAAACAGCAGCACCGCATACAGACAGCTGAAGTTGTGCTCCAATAAGTCACCTTGGTTCACTTCACTCGTCTGAAAACAAAAACGTAAATGTCATAAAATCTTCTACAAAGCTCTGTACTTTTAAAATTAGTTACACTTGTGTATATCTTTATCTGAACGTCTGCTTTCAAATTGTGTATATCTTTATCTGAAGATCCCTTACAAACTGTGCACATCGGGTTGACAAGAATGAAAATAAATAAATAAACTGTATTGCTTGATGATCCTAAAAATGTACAATGAAACTTGTTTTATACCCCTATGTGTAACAGACTGAACCATTCCCAGACAACCTCATCACCAAGTCACCCAGTGCATAAAACGACAACAAAACTCAGAAAAGCTACACACTTTTATACCTCACTTATGAAAAACTCCACAAACCTTAGCGATGTGCTCACTGACGGGGTTAACAATTGTACCCCACATTTGCCATAGGGCGTCCTTGTTCTGCGTGTATGTTGCAGCCCTATCAATGAGCTGCAGTGCCACCTGGCTGAAGTCGAGCGCACTACAGCCGTTACCGAATCCGCAGGAAACCAGCTTCTCGTGCAGACTGAAAAACCTGCAATTTGGGTTTGAAAGAAGATGTAGCCAAGATTTCTGTGTACAGAAAGAAACATTCACATAAGAATTCACATGAAACAGAGATATGGGCTATTTTCAACACATTTCAATATGAAGATTTCTTGTCACGTCTGCCACTGGGAACTTTCTAATTACAATAGCTTTCACTCAAACTAATTATACTAACTTGCCTTAGCACCAATATTCAAGACAAACATTTAACGGGACACATTTAACTGAATTTCTCCAGTCACGCAGACTCAGAGGCTACCACGTTCCTGCAGGGCTCAAGATTTCAACGAACACAAAACACGTATTTTGTGAACAGTTGCACTGACCTTTGGTGTGTGGAGCTGGAATCAACGAGGCTCTGGTGAAGCAACAAATCCATCAGGACTAAGGCTGGACAGTTCTGTAACACAGAAGTATAATTAACAAATAAAGACACTATAACTGCCTGTTAATTCCTCAGATCTGAGCTGGTCTTAGGAAAAGTTACCATTTCAATAAAGGTGGCAAAATACACCAAGATGGACCCAGTAATAAAGTATCTCGGGCAGTTTTGACGCACCATATTACACCTACTGAGTGGCCATCTTAAGACTGATGCATGTCGCTACATGAAATCAATGTAATTTTCACCCCTGTACATGAAATTTAGATTTACATCGAACAGTGGATACAAAAGTAAAAATGTCCCCGTCGTTCATGCGGCAACCAAAGCACACGTACTAACATGGTTGTAACAGAATGTGATTTATGTCTTCCTTTTTTATCGTGATATGAAGTATGATCAGACAACAGACAATGTTTATTTTGGAAAATACATAAATGTAAGACACTAAACAAACCAGCTGCTAACCCAATGAAACCAATCATTTAACATCAAATTATTATTACTGATTTATGAAACGTTGTCTTACTATGGTAGAATTAAATTGATACTGAACATCATAACCAACGTTTGACTTCCTGACTACAGCAACCAGGATGATACTGAATGTATTTAATAAAAAATAATGCATGATTCTGTTTTATTTTTATATTATTATACGTTATTCCTATGAAAGAAAATAACTACTGCTAGTACACTGTTAAATTGTAACGTCTGCATCGATAGTTTGATGTAACAGTAGTAACTAATTACGGTGATGAGTAGAAAATCTCTCAACTCACCTGCATAACCTCAGTGGTGCCACCTGTTGAGTAAGCAGCAGAAACAAGAGCTCGGCTGGGGAGACAAAGCACCGCTCCTAGCAATTTCTATGAAACAAAAACGTTAGTCTTAATTATGATGCAGAGTAACTATGCATAGGTACAACATGTATAAAAACACTAGATGGATAAAGCATGAATAAAATATGTTAGAATCAGTAATAACTCTAAATATCAGAATGCAGATCTCCTTTAAACCCAACCAGGGCGGGAGATTATTTGTACGTGTGATATTTTTATTTATGGAATTTCTATTTTTCAAAATGCGATATATGGTGCATTCTGAAGTGGTCTTTGCATAAGTATGGTGTTTTTTATTTTTATTTTACCACATCTATCATGTTCATACCTGTTCAGCAATAACAATTAATTTTAAGGCAAGGTTTCTGTTCGGATCAGGAGACAGTAACTCATGATCAGAAGATCAGGAGAATAGGTAATTTTGTTATAGAAAACCGGGAGAAGTCCAACCTATGTGTGAGAAGTGGCAACTCTGCATTATAATAAATATTATTATTACTAAATTTAAGAATAAAATTGATCAAAAATGTAGTGAAGAATGTATACCAAGACTCTGTCCGCTGCAAGCGTATCACTGTGAACGATCTGGTGAAGATTCTCGAGGAAACAGACAAACACATCAACGCTATCCTTCTTTCCCGCGGTTTCCAGTACATTCTTAACGTGTGCCACCAGAGAATACCAGACACAGTAGAGCAGGCCGTCTGTAAATACAGAAACACTGTTGAACATCACAAATGATAACATAAAGAGCTACATTTTAAGGAGTTTTACTGATATTCTCCTTCGAACAAACTTTCTTCTTCCATTCATTCCCTTGCGGGGTTGGGGTGGGGTGAGAGGGAGGCTCACATCACAAATTCTTTTCTGCCCTCTTGATAACGTGTCTCCTTTACAGACTTTCCCTTCAGCAAATTACAATTTACCTTGGTGCCTATTCACCTTTGGTGTATAATTTTTAGGAAATATAAGAATTCACAAGTAAACATATAGGAATACTGTAGGAATTATATGAATATAAATTTTTTAAACAGCATTATTTCATGTGGGGTCATCTACTGACTCGACTAAATGCAAATTAGTAGCTTTCGACTTTGAACATTATGTCACAATGTTCGCTGATTTTCGATTAGATGAATCACAAGAAACCATCAAATTGCCACATTTATTAGGAAAACGTAAGAATTTTTAGAAAATGTTTGAAATATACGAATTAAGATGCAGGAATGCTAGGCACCCTTATTCACCTAGGATCTTGTCTCCTTGCAGTACAATGCTCTCCCTCACAGCGCCAATTAGAGCTGGAGCATGCTTCACAAAGAATGGAACGCCCGCGATCACAGTCTGCTTCAGCGGCTCTGTAACCAAATCACAAACAAAAGTACTATTTCTCGTTCCTTAATTTCAACTGCAGATCCTTTCTTGAACAACACTTCAAATCTAATTACTTTTGCGAAACGGATCTTCATATAATGAGTATGTGACTATCTGTGTATACATATGTAAGCACACGTCTATGCATGTATAATGCACACACACATTATAAACATCATAAAAATATCTACTGAGCACTCAGAGATAATTGACCGAATCATACATTTTGAAGTTCTTAATTATAAAGGTGAAATCAGATAAAGGAAAATTATTTGGCTAAATTGTTGCAAGGTCTTTCATGTTAGTTATGCCTACTTACTAAAGTCTGGATTTAAACATATTTTTGTCTGGCCTAAGTTAATAAAACCGAACTACAAAGACAAGCTCCCAAGAACACACAATGACATTCAGCGAGTTTACTGACCCAGAGTGAACCGAATGGGACGGTCACCGTCTTCATCTCGGGTGCCAAGAAATTGGGCAATGACTTCACACCCCTTCCTCTGTATCACTGGGAATGTGGGAACGGAAGAACCTGGGTTTGCGGTCAGATTCATCTGGGGTGTTCCTGGGCTTCCAAAGCCTGCCCGGTCTGCTGTAGAAAGAAATTTTTTAATGCTTATGAATAAAAAATAACACAAGTGTATACAACTGTCACATATTTAGGATTATCATCACTGACCAAGTAATAATTTGAAAATAATTTATAAATTCCTAAAAGTAAAAACACACACAATCAAGATATGCATCTTTAATATTGAGATATGTTAGTATTTTGTTTATTTATTAATTTTAATCTGCTTCCGCAATTAGATTTTTCACTTGCCTCATTTCAGTTTATTACTTTATTTATTTATTAATCTGCACTGACTTGTATCAGTACCTGATAATAAAAATTTGTAATATCTATTTTATATGCAAAACGCTTATAAAAGCTTGAGCAAGAATGAACATCATCAAAACACTGGAACAAGGGCATTCTCGGTTGGTGCACCAATTCTGTGTTAGTTCAACGGGAGACATGATAAAGTTTTGCTGCCGACTACTTTAGCATTGCATATAAATTTGGGGTTCCAACGATTTAGGCAAAGTAGAAGTTATTATTATGTAAAACAGAATTTATTATTATTATGTAAAAGAGAATAATGCCTCACCTAATTTATTGTGTGTCGGGGTTCTTGCTGCTGATTTTGCAGGTGTGAACCCCACAGAATTGATCACCCCATTTGTACAAAACTGCAGCAATGGCACACACACCTGTAACGGCAATATCAACTACATGAGGGAACCCATAATGCAAAACATGCGATAACATGTTCAATGACTGCATTAAATAATAAATAAATATAATGGTAAATTTTTTTTTTTATTTTCAACTTTCACCATATTTAATCACATGACCATATTTAGCCAATAACTTTTCCGTTAACATAAATCTACAATATGGGGACAGATAATAAACTTATTTCTGGATTCATGGTGCATGAATGAAGTGCCAATGACGGTATCCCTTTTGGGTTTTTTGTACCAAGACATTTTTTTTACGAAAAAGTAAAAGTGCACATTTGTGACTACAGCATGCGTCAACAATGAAAGGACCCCTGGTGTACGAAGACAGAACCTTTGTTGGTTTGGACGACAAATGATGGAGAATATTCCATGGTGATTGTAAGACTTGACGTTCGCACAGAGGGGAATTGCCTCCTGAATCACTTTTATAATTCGTTTCAGCGGGAAAATCAACAGTAGTCTTTAGTAATCTCATGAGAAATTACAAACCTGCTCAAAGTAAGATGGTAGTTTAGTTCCGAGTTTCTGCAGAAAGTGCCACCAGGCTTCGAGCTTCGCCAGAGCAACGGATTCTTCTTTTGCATTAAGTCTCGCAAACACTTGCATGATCAGTTTAACCCTGCTGTGATCTGCAAGAATGTCTGAAAACGAGAATGTAAGTTTAATAGCATGACACTGAACAATATAACTGCCACAGATCCATATCCGTGTCTCCAAAAATACACATACCATATTTAACCTATTAAGCGTACATGCACCTTTTTTAATAGGCCGAATACGGTAAACCTAAAAAGGTATTGAAATATGTATCAAAGCATTCTAAACGAAGTGTTGGCTTAAAACTAAATAGTGGCATTTTTGTATTTGGGATTTTCCTTTTATTGAACCACTAAATAGTCTTACATAGACATACTAACAATTAATTAATTAGGCATCTTGAATAAAAAAGTAATTTTTAATAGGTTAATTTAATACTACACTGGATGAAAAATATCAACACCTCAAATGTGACACATTTCACCTCCGTTTTTATTTGGACCAAAACTCTTTCTATGAATACTACTTAATATATGATTAACGGACTAATACTGTAAGTTTTAGCAGTATTCGAAGAATTACCTGGATTCAAAGCAAAGTTGTCGATTAGTGTTTTCCATGCCCCAAAGGTGGCGCACTTGACTGTGGCGCTGGAATGGCGGAATCCCTGCTGCGGGACTCGCAGCAGTGGATTGATCAGAGGACTCTTGTGTAGCGTCTGAAAGCAACAAAGTTTTTGTGTAGGGTCTGAAACCAACAAAGTTTGCAGTTGCCTTTTGCAGTACACCCATCCATTTTAGGTGAAAAATTAACACTTAAAATGTATAGGAAATACAGGAATTGAGAATCAAAAATATGGGAATACCATAGGAATATTTTAACATGACTGACTCCAGTTAACGCAAGTTAGCATCTGCCAACTTTCAACATTACATCACAAACTTTGTTGATCTGATTATGGTATGGTGGGCCTCACACTATGATCACACCCCCTCCATAGGATTGCAGAAACATTCAAATCTCCAGAATTATTAAGAAAATATAGGAATTGCAATAAAAATAGGAAATATAGAAAAATATAGAAACGCAGGGTACCCTGCATTACATACAACTTACCTTTCCGAGGAGTTTGATATACATGCCCCAGACCTTGAGAGCGTACACCTCTTCCCCCGTTGACATCAACTTGTGCAGTTCGCCAATCAGAAGCTGAACAGACAAAGGCCATTTTAAGTTTCTGGTCAAAGTAAGGCCTTTTACAATGGTCATAATATTCAAATAAATACATAACATTGAAATTACAAACACGATTTGGACACCAGCCATCATAAAACAATCAGCACGTTAGGATAGGCAGGAACAAGTATTTCAGTACAGGTAGAGCGAACAAACTATGTTTATTTTCACCAGAAAATTTAGTTTTTGAGCAACATTTCCAACACTCCTCGACTACAACACTTCATGAACAAGATAGAGAGAAGCTGATGGCTTTGTCTAGAACAATACTGACTTTGCCCAAGGGTAATGATCAAGTGATTACGCAATGATGGAAGCAACTAGAAAAAATCTTGGTAGGAGTCTATGAAATAATGGCAGAAACTTTTTTGTAAAAGGACACTCACTACATATATATATGTATATGGGCTTATTTCCATAAAAATTCAAAGTTACTTGGTTATGTTAATCTGTCGCCAGTATAGATTTAAAACTAATTGTGCTAACTATAAAGGTCAAGGTCATGCATTTGTAGGGCAATTTTAAATCAATGAAAACACTTAGTTTGTTGGAATGTTACAATGCACCACAGGAGAGGCTGCAAGAAATAGGATTCTGAATTTTATTTGAAAACACGTCTCTTGAATAAGCCTTTTATAGTGGTCCTACCAACAGTGGTATATTTAAGGGGGGCCATGGCACCCCTTTGGGTAAAATAATTTTTTTCATATGCAACCTGTTGTGTTACATGGTAGCTAAACTAATAGGTTACTAAGTTTGCCCTCCCCCGTGAGATCCTAGATGCACCATGGCCTATAAACCACAATCCTGATTACCGTTTTCAAATCATCTTCAAGATTTTTATTGAATTCCATCTGATGTTGCATCATGGCCGACAGTCCCATCTCCATGGCAACCATGGCCCGTTCACGCACTTTATGGGCACCATGAACCAGAAGAGGATAGACGAGCTTTGCCCACACCCCAGTATGGTCTGCCATAGGATCTGGAACAACTTCTAACAACCTGCAAAACAAGACTGGTTATCTAAAATCATCTCATGCAGGGCAAAGCACGGAAAGGTAAGGAGGATAGAATAACAACCGGCGAAACAAGATTATCTAAAAATCATCTCACGCAGGGCAAAACAAGGAAGCTAAAAGAGAAACCATAGATTTATCAGAAGAAAAAAAAATTCTGAAATTCCTAGATAATTAAACTTTATGAATATTGCTGTTGAAGTGTCAAAACAATGGAAGTCCACTTTGATCTGGACCATGTAGTTGATTGGATATTTGTCTGTTACACTAACTTCTAACACAAGAAAACATATTTTTGCAGTTGTTATTAAAAGAAAAAATTTGCCAGCGACATGAATTTTTTCTAACTTTACATCTATCTGGAATCCAACATCAAGGGATATTCGGATTATAAACCAGATTATAAATCGTTTCTAACATATCCAAATTTTCACTGCCAAACGTATGGATTAAATAATTAACATCAACCAATAGTGTGAAAGACAAGTGCTTAAACTGTTCTCAAAAATAATAGCTGCTTGCATAATTAAAACATAATAATCGTGCACATTAAACGCTTTCTCAAAAAACAATGTGAAAAGCTTTTATGGTTAGGTGAGTCTTTAACTTTAACTTTAACACAGATGATTGTGATTACCACAAATATTATACTGATCATTGCACTAGTCGCTAGACATAATATAATTTGTGTCATTCGATAATCGTGAGTTTTTCACAGAAGAGTTGGTTTTGTGTTGTCTAACAATTTATTTTCACTGCAACAATGAAATAACTGTTAGAGATTTAGAATATGGATCTCTTGCACAAAAGGCATATTATATTACACATGGCGACTGGCTCGATGCAACATTATACATTGTATAAACAAATACTCACTGCCCGTATAATTAAAACATACTAAGATCACATGCATTAGAAATGAGTGATGTCATCATTAACCACAATGCAATGCACAACATATTCTATATCCTATGTTAAATAATGGTCATTTCGTAGTTTATAATGCAGCAAACACGCATCTAACCTAATAATGGCGTTGAGAGCCTCGTGCTCTACGGTCATCGACTGTAGGTTCTTGCGACATTGTCCATGTTCGATGGTAGACAGGATACGATGAAGCTACAATATACACAGATGATTGAGGCAGCATACCAGAGACCTGAGTGATCAATAGTAGAAATGCCACATGTTCACCGTTATATCACCAGCGCCATTTCAATCAATATAATCGTAACGTCACGGGAAGCCGAAGAAATTCAGATCCATTGCGTGGGCACACATTCACAATGACATCCCCACCTTCCCATCTTATGGTGAATTCATATCACTCAATGAACTTGGCATCTGCATTTCTACATCAGCTATAAATAAAAACAAACTGTGCCATCCTTATGTGATGTTGACACACTGGCTCTATACACCTGACTTATCCTACGTAGTTTCTCATTGTATTCATCCATATGTTGACAACTTCAACATTTTAGACTGATTTGAGATTGCCGAATACTTTCATTTTAATTCAACTTTTGTGGGCTCGGTTTCCTGATTATTTTGATGCAACAGAAGTTTTAATAATGTATATCTAGAAAGCTTAGCTGATTATTTAGCATCACATTATTTAACAAGATTGCCATCCAAGGCAAAGGCCCAGATGGCAAGTGGACAAGTAAGCCATTAGCTTATCGAGAGCCTACAATTTTTCATTTTCATTTTTTTTGTGTAACCCGCCCTCCTGAAATATGAGACAACCTTGATTTAAACATATTCACGCTTCTAGCATTACCTAGCAGTTACACAATCTGTAGATAATTTTCATATATTTATTATTATTATAGTTATGTCTTTGCATAAGCCTTGCAAGAGTTACTTATGACAGCCGTCTGCACAAACTGACTCACTGATTGAATAATCTGATCAATATTAATGTGGTGTCTCCAATTGCAAACACACGAAAGATGAAGATATTTAACTATGTTAAATAATCTACTTCCAGATACTTATTATGCTGGTACACTGATTAAAAACACTTGTAAAATTTTGAGATAATGGGAGAAGAGATTTAAAAAACAACGTAACAAACTTGTGGCTGCAACAAATACCTCAGCTTTTACTGCATCAACAGGAAGATTCTGCTTCGCCAGACACCAGAGGGCTCTGGTGCACACATTCTTGTTCGCTGTTTCCATCACTGTGCCACACAATGCCCGGAGAATTCCTGCTGCCTCTTCAGATGGTAGCAAACTACATCAAATAAAACAGAAATAAAATTAAGTTGTATTTTTAATATTATATTTGTTCAATAATCAATAAGTTATAATTAACATGCTCTTGCAAAACCATACAATTCATATTTTTTATACTGTCCAGGGAAGGGGCCAATTAAAAATGAACTGGAATTGATCAATTTGTTCCAATTCAATTCCAGAATTGAAAAATTTAGGCAAACAGAATTGGTGAAATGTTTTGACAAATATGTACCAACTTTGAATACGTTTTTCTGTGATTTGTGTTTCTAAAATAAATCATTATTTAGTTTTGCAATATCTTGGTTGTTTTTTCAATGTAAAGACATGAAATTTGGCACAGTACATCTTGAGAGTAAGCTGCAGGGGGAGGCATGGGTTTTCTTTAGGAAAATTATCACAGTGTTTATATAATGGCACATGAATGTATGTAGTCACTGACGTTTTCCAGGTATAAAATATTAACATTAAAATAATATTTTTTTTAATAGACTAAATATCTTTGTCTACCCCTGTGGAATACTCTCAGGTAACAGGCATGCAAATATTGATTGAATTTGGGCAATCCCCTACAAAAATATCGGGTTCCTAAGAGCACACAAAATCCAAGATGGCTGCCGTTTCCATAGCAACGCCTTGATGAAAAAAATTTCTTTAAACATCACAAATTCTACTTTTCTACTTTTGATATTATCTGACAGTTTCTACAACATAGGTTAAGAAATAAATCAAACTCCCACCAGGGTCATACCTTAAGAGCGGTTGAAAGACGAAGTGGAACAATTACTAAAATTGTCGTTTTCAATGTTAATGTAATGTCAACTCATATGCATGTTCGGTAGCGGAGATCCAGGTTATTATTTTCGATTCCATTACACCATTACGGCGTAGTCAGTCAATCAGATTGTAGCGAAATATTGTTGATACCTTAACTATTCCACAACTGTACATGTATTTTATTCAGTTTGACATACAGTATGTGACATTTAAACATAATTTGATAACGTGGCTTCGATATTCTTGCAATCTCAATTCTTGGTGCAGTGTGCTGCGATCGCTATCCCTCGTGATGGGTGACAGGGGTGAGATTTAGCGGTTGCCTGGTCGCCAATGGAGCCCAAAAATGGCTTCGGGCGACTTCTATTTTTGACAACAGTAGCCCGCATGGCGACTTGAAATATTTACGGAGCTACATTAATTTAGACCCAACAAAAATAAACGGAATGATAATAAACATCTCAGAAATGTTGTCCTGGCTATATCGCATTTATGTTAACCATAAATAGCGATTTTGTGACACGTTTGACATTGCAAGCAACGTTGCCAAACCATAGCCGAAGCGATATCAGTAGGGAGCATTCATTGTATTTTTAATCAACCACATCGACGTTCAACGGGTGGGTGCGTCATTTCTACTGTAATTCATATAAACCACCCATATGGTGCTACATACTCTCAAACAGTTTACGTACCGAAGTATTCGCCACGGCGTGCGTGGCTGCTGCGATTGTTGGAAGTTAACGTTTTACGCAGCGAACATTTGATTTACCATAAACCACTAAGAACCCTTGATACATGGGGTATTTTGAAAAAATAAAGGCGTTACGTTTCATTTGTGGGGTGGTAGATTAATGAAAGCCATTTAGGAGGAAAACGTGAACTTAACCATATATAAACATACATACAAACATAAGCTATCTCGATTATAGTTAGATATATCTAGGGCCTACATGGTGCGCAGAGCGCTTCTGGTGATTTAATCGGGACACTGGTTAAAGTTTCTCTAAGCTAGAGTAAAATCAGGTCCTGTAAAAAAATCAGCAAAACTGTTCAGTTCACAGGACCTGATGTCCTGTGACGCTTGGAGACGTTTCGCGCAGATTGTTGATGTACCATGAAAGCAAAACATCCTGTCACATGTGTACAATTGTATACTGCATTTTATTCAGTATTATGTATTACATTGTATTGATCCTGCCTTGAAAATTTATTTTTCAAAACTGTTTGCTTTTAATGTTTTTATTTGTTGTTGATGTCGTTCATACATTCTATCTTCAAAGTATTTACTTTCTATCATCAAAGTATTGATTAGCAAGTGCGCTACCTAAGAAGCTGTCGGGCTACTTCACTTTGCAAGGTTGGTAGCCCGATTGGCTACCTTCCATGACTTGCTAAATCTCACCCCTGGGATGATATGTGAACTCCGAATACTGGAACCCGAACACTGTGTTATAAAGAGCGTAGACTTTCCTAGTGAATCTGATAAAGAAACTACTTGTCAAGACGAACACTTTCAGACAGCGAGCGATTTTAGCAATTGACGCGAGCGATAAATCGCTCCCTAGATTATTAATTTGCGTGAACGATCGCTCACCTCAAATGTGAAGCACTGTATTAGGCTATATGATTTCGGGATGTGTTTGAAAAATAAAGCCATCTGTGGGATGTCGCTATTACCAATACAACTGGTGAGTTCATTTACTTGAATTTAAGTTGAAAGATTTGAAGCAAAATCAAACTGAATGGAAATTAAATTGGAATTGATCAAGAGAATTTGAAATTAACTGGAATCGATTGGACAGAACTAACCATCTGACTTGACATTGACATATAGCATGATATAGTGCTGCTCAGTAAGTGGCATCTGATTACAGTTCAACAAATGGACACCGGGTGACCTACCTAACAAGATGTGCATGTGACCTACCTCACCAGATGCTGATGATGGAGAAAGAGCCCCATTGCGTAGAGAGCGCACAGAACTAGTTCTTCATCTTGACATAGGATGTCGCCACATATCACTGCGACGGTGCTTGTAAAGTCATCTCGAATATTGTCAAGGGAACAATCTGAAGGAACTTCACAAAGTTCGCTGTAACAGAGTTGTCAAGATAGGTCATTTATAATTTTATATAATTTAAATAACGCATACAACACCAAAACTGTGTCACAAAAACAATTAAGATTTACTTATTAACACGTATATTTTTTCTAACATACACTTTACAAAGATGTATAAGCATAATACATATTATAACACATGTATATAATAAGATTATGCACTCATGAAGAGAATTATTGAAACAACTTTGTCTGCAATGAACATAGCAGTAACGTGCTTCGTCCGTGCTTGTCATGAATATTCTGAAAAGGGTATGGCAAAACTGAATTCAACGACTGAAAGCTGAGACAGTTTTTCTTGCATCTCAATACTGTACATATCATTATCACCAACTCTCTGCCGTAGTCGATGAAGACAAGTGAGGGTGTCTGTGTTGGGTGTGCAAGGCTAGCCCAGCATTGGAGCGGCAGGCATACTTGCAGTGACGAGTGATGTCCGTGCTGGAAGGATGTTGTAAGTCGAGTGTTTCTGCTCTGTTGATTAATGAGATTCCTTTGGCTGTGCACTAGCCTTTGTACACCGTAACGCCTCGATCGCCAAGCTGGATGGTTCATGGCTTCTCATTCCCAGGTGTTGATATTAATCTTGTCAGCTTTGAGGTGCCGCTTGAGAACTATACATACTAAGCAACACATTAAGACGAAGCTAACAATAACATACCTGCTAAGTTTCTGGTAGATGCCAAGTCTCTGTTGATTCGTTGCTGACTTGTTGCAAAGTGCACGCAATAACTGCTGCCAAACTGGCTGTTCTGTTGCTACTGCCACCATCTTACAGTAACCTGCTGCAAGAAACACGACATGTTGATAAATACAACGACCTTCATACCTTCAAGTCCATATTAACTGCCTTTTATTATTATTAATGTCTTGGTCTTACACAACGGAAGATATTGTTGACAAGTTTTGATAGTTGTCAATAAAAAAAATCATGAATAGCATCGACGTCCTTGCCCTAGACAGAATCGTCCGCCCCGCTTTTGAGCTAAGGGCAGAGGTCCAGGCCGTGAAAATCGTATGGATGAATTTGGGCTTTCCGTAGCCTAATGGCTACAGAATTAATAACTTAACTCTTAAGTTTTAAAACCAATACGCACTAACCATTTCACATGTGTACTCCATAACATACAACCGACACTTGGGCTTTCAAGAAAGAGAAGAAATATGCTCCAAATAATTATTTATGAGTACATTTATCGGTCACATAGAAAAGATAAATAACCGCCATACTGTGCACGTGATGTTGCTTTTGGGTCACAATGAGGCCAGAGTGTAACTCTAGCAGGCAACAATTTTTAGCGTGACTTTACATTGCTCTACGAGATTCCCGTTTTGTAGCCGCGTTCACAAAACATCCGGTTGTGTGTGAGTTGTCAAAAACACGTGTTCTGACAAAAAGGTAATAATTTCACGTTTTACATGATTGTTGTCAGGTAACTTCAGTGATATACATATTAGAATGCATACAGACATGAAATATGTGTCTATTGCTCTGTTTATGGTATTTTTTTAATGTTTCACGTTTCATGAAAATGCGTACGTTTTTTTGACGAGCGGGTCCTTCGCCTATACATCAGCAACAGCCAGATAGAAAAAATGGTATGGCGATTGACCTTGCCTATCCTTACAGGTCTTCTTCTGCCAGGTAGTTGTGGCTATTAGCCTTTAGCTGTACTGGCTACTGCCTCTTATGCCAGCTCTCGCGTTTATCGTCAGTTCAGATTGTCATTATAATGTCAACGACAACGAGACGATTATTACTTTTACTGGCTTTAGAAGGTCTGATGTGTGCATTTGAGTGCATACCAAATTATATGATTTAACAAAGTTCATGTTATTACTTATTTGTAGTTTTTTTGTAAATTAATTATCATCATACGCATATCGTACGGTGTGATTAAAAATACTGTAATTTAAAGACTAGGGATTAACATTACAAAGCGAACTGCATCGTTTAAATGTATTTCTATGACTGATTATTTTACATGATATTCTATATACAAAGTCTACTTCTTGAGTAGATCTAGGGTTTTCATGTCAGCATCACGTCATGGTGGCCGATATTTCAATAATCAGCCATTCAGCGCAGCCACGGGTAGATTCAGCCGAAGTGTTGGGTCCACGTGCAACATTTCGACGTTTCTGAAAATCTCCGTTGAACATACTGCGTGAACAGCAACATGTCACTCCAGTACAACATGAAAACGTCTAAATGAAACATGGTACTCACGGATTAAGCGCACATTTCTAGACGGTCAAGTGTAATCGCAAAACCTTTTGGCAAACGCAGCGAGAAGTTTTCGCGGGAAAAATCGGAAACGACCGATTGATTGGACGGTTCTGTTGTGACCCCGGAACTGAAAATCGGCTGGGTCAAATAAATATAAACAAACACACGTGTTTCCAACCGTAGAGAGCAGTTTGGTGTTACTTGTGGTTATATGGTGTAAAACATGATTTGAACGCAGCACGCTTCAGAACTAGTATTTTAACTTATTGTGACTCCACAAATAAGGGCAGGATAGGTATGACAGCTTTTAGTTATTGTGAGATTACAGATTTACATAGAATGTACTTAGAAATTACGATAGCGAACATGCGTTAATGTTAGTCATACTGTGCACATGAAAAGCATTTATACATTTTGGATGATAACAGTGGTTGTTTCCATCTTAGACCATGCACATTACAAAATGGTTCTACATTCCAACCAGTAATTAGCAATTCCGCAGCTCGTTAGGCGGCGCTTGTACTGCTGTGATCGGCAAGTTGACCAAAACTTGTACCCGCAGAGGCCCGTTTATATGGGATGCCTATTACGATTCATAGCAGCTGACATGGACCACCTAAGATACAATTGTGCATATACTTGTAAAGCTGACTAAACGTACTTTACTATGATATACATTATATATTATAAGCTTTATTTCTTTTGGTGAAAGTATTTTTTATTCAAGGTGAACATTTCATGATTCTCGCAAATTCGGGATTCATATTGATTAACGGAAAAAACATTATATGTCTTTCATTGATCATTTCTTAACATCACTTGACACTATTTGGGCTTGGCTAGCTCTGGCTAGTAACGTAACTCACTCCTAAAAATGACGCCCCCACGTGCGATGGTGTCAACGATTAATTGCATTTTGGGCCGCTAGATGACGCCGCCCGTGCAGTGATACATTTCTACTACATAAATAATCATTTATGGCAGTCATTTTTAATATTTAGCATCCGATGAAGGGTGAACCTTGATTTACAAACATGAATACACGTAAATTCTACATTTTATTGATACATTTGCATAGTCTAGTAGGATGCTTAAAACGAAAACGGCGCCACCTAGCGAGTATGCTGCAAACCGATACTTTGTCATGTTTTCACAGTGAACATTTAAAATTAGCTTGTTCAATTGATTAATCACACGTAAACACAGTCCCTTGATCTATGCAATCTGATATATGACCTGGTGGCAACATTCTGAAGACAGATTGTTTGGTTATACTCAACAGTGTATACCTTACTTTTGTGAATCGTAAAATGCCTAAAATATTTTACTCAAATTCGCTGCATGGTACATATTGTTATATAAATGGTCAAATGTCTCCAGCAGTTGTTTGTTTTTTGTGGACCTACTTAGCTATCACCTTGTAAACAATACATAATTTTCATTATATATTACTCAGTGTTCAATAAATTCTATATATTCTACTTCTTCTTCTGGGATATGAGTCTACCCTCTCTTCAAGGCGTATACTAATATAATACTTAGGCTCACAACTATTGTATATATTCAAAGGTATTTCATCACATAAACATGCATCACACAGTGTGTGTATACATTTTATTTCCTATGGAACCATGCATGATACAACTTCATCTTCGTCATCATCATCATTATCATCATCATCATGTGTCACCATCCCCTCTCAGAAGGTCAGCTATCACAGACAGCTACCCATATCCCATATCTGCATTGTGCCATTCTGACCAGATCTTCCTACTTCCTGTTCTCCATCCATGCCTTGCAGTTGTCTCTCCGTGTAGCTCTTGGTCTTTGTCTGCCTCTTAGTCTTACATTCAACCATTTTATCCAATATTTCCCTTTGATTTCCTTCTTGTCTGACGATGTGATCATAACCACTTCAGTTACAACCATTAAAGACACAACAGCACAGGCAACATACATATGTGTATAGCATATAAACAAGTCATTACTTAGTGTATATAGTGTATCATATTTAAGTCTATAACATGGTCCTGTGGCCAAATGTGTCATATCTTTCAATGTTTGCAACTCGGTTGCAGGCAAAATAATGAAACTACAGTTGTATGTTGACCACAAATAGGTTGACAAAATATAGTAGTTCCAGTATGTGCAAAAAATACATTAAAATTAGTCTATTTTTAGGCCAGTTAAATTTTTTTAATCAAAATAGAAAAACAAACGTGTTTTGAAAACGTTGATGGGGGTGTCTTTAAAGTGCTTTAACATGAACAGTAATTAACATACAGCCATACAACTGATTCCATGATGTATCTTAATAATATACCTTTCCAGTGATGTATAGCACTTTGCAATAATTTAATTATCTCAAAATGGTCCAGCGTAGCTACAGTAATGCAACATGACAAGGCACGGGACATCAAAACAGCATGCAGTGAGTTAGCTTTACAGTCAGATTTATGCAACTCTCATGCCCTAAAAGATTTATGCAACTCTCATGCCCTAAAAGATTTATGCAACTCTCATGCCCTAAAAGCCCTAAAGGAAAAAATAATTAGTTATCCAGACCTAAAAATATTCATCAACCCAATCTTGCCTGTACTGAAAAGTGTAAAACTGTCCAGGCCAGTATGGTGCAATAATTTTAAACCGATCTATATAATGATATTCCAATTGTTAGTGCTCAAACAAAGAATACTTTCCAGTATTTCCTCAATATATACTGGTTTTGTAGTGCATGGCAAACAACGTTTACTGCCGAGACAGCACTTTTGGTGCCGGAACAAGATAGGCAAAATCCACTCTTGTTAAAAAAAAATACCCTCGAGGGGTTATGAAGGTTGGTGTGGTTACAATGCAATAAGTTTAATGAAACCTGTCGGCAGTTTAATTAGGCCACCAGTCAGTGTAGTTAGTCCAGCAATCCATGTAATTAAACCAGCAGTTGCTTTAGTTAGGTCAGGAGTCAGTTTAACTAGGCCACCAGTCAGTTTAATTAGGCCAGCAGCCAGTTTAGTTAGGCCAGCAGTCAATGTAAGGGTAGATTTAGTTAGACCAGGGGGTCACTGAAGTTATGCCTGGTCTTTCAAAGGTATGTCGAGACAAATTTCAACTGCTGTTTTCTCTTCCACAGGTGCAACAAGCGAGTGGTTCCAAGCACCTGGCAGTTCGGCAACAATCATCCTATAGCACAATTCTTCCATTGATTAATTCATTTTTTTAATGTTACTTCATTTCAGATTCATTAACTTTTATTACTTAAATTTTTGCTTAACTGGATTGTGCCATCGCATGTGTGGATTTCTTGCTGTCTATCTGTAATTCAGATTCATTAACTTTTATTGATAATGTATGCCTAATGTGTTTTGGAGTTTTGTAGACATTACACCAGGGCACCTAGAGGACTAAAACGAAGAGTAACAAAACAAACAGCTCTTTTCAGAACCCCAACTCTTGTAAGAGTTTGTTTGCAGCATATCAAATCAGTGATATTGTAAATGTTATGTTGCCAGCATGTTTTCAGACGTAACTTATGAATTGTATTTGGACAATAAATTCATTTGGTTTTATTCAACCTTAATTATATATATATATATACACGTGTCTGTTGTGTTTCTAATGTTTCAATAAACCTTCCATTTTGTGTGTGCAATAAACACGTTACAATAATAATTTATATTGTAGATATATATTTCCACATATACCCTTAAATTTTATACACTTATTTTGGTTCCTTAGCTATACTCATCATAACACTCATCATTACCTTTATATCAAACATTCTATCACGTTAATTAGCAATACATTTTGTGTACAATTTTGTATAGAATATTGTATAAAAATTTTTTTTACATATCTATTGAATTTGTTGTATTCTATAGCTAGTGTTATGTGCAATATTCTACTATGCTCTGTTGAATTAAATATATATTTTTTTTATAGAATTAGAAATCATTTTTAAAGAATCACACACATTTTTTGCTAAGGTAACACTCCCGATTTTGGCGGGAGGCTCGATCCGACTCCCGATACGCCATTAAATTATATTGGTAACAATGCTTTTTCTGCCAAAAAATACGTTATCCAGTCGGGAAATTATTAACATATTGTTGGCTGAGAAGACACTTCCCGGCAAACACATTACGTTCGCAAGACGTTCTCTGAAAGTTCCCCTTGATTATGATAAATATAACGTGTTGGGGACGTAGTGGAAACGTTATGGTATTTTGCTACGTTGAATGTAATCCACGTAAAATTTAAAATACATAATAAAAATCATCAATAATTAGTAAATAAACCCAGTATGAAGATGTACAACCAACCGGTCTGACGATATACACCCATGCGCCTAGTCTGACGATGTACACCCTTATGAAAATATACCATGGAATTCCATGGTATACCATGGTATTTCGTTATATTACATGGTATTACATGGTAAACCACGGCTTACCATGACATTACATGGTAAACTGCGACAGACATTGTTTTTCATATATATTGTGTATGGTTAATGTATGGTATACCATGGTTTACCTGTTTCAAAACACCATGGTATTTTACCATGGTTTCCCTGTTTCAAAACACCATGGATTAGCATGGTTTCCATGTTATATTATGGTATTATACCATTTTGATATGCAACTTGTAATGGTATATTATTTGCTTTGCTTTTGGTATAATATATGCAACAGCAAGAAAATGTGGTTGTAGAAGCATTCGCTAGATGGCGCCAAACGATTATCGCTTGTGATACGCCCCGTGTACTAGGCCCTAGCACATAACTTTAAAATTAGACACCCAGTACACGCGCATATTGAATCTTACGGTTCCCGTATCATAGCGCCTCCACATTTATTATTTTACTTTTGAGCACATCAAGTGTTTATATTAATTTAGGGATGGGGGTAATTTAGGGATGGGGGTAATTTAGGGATGGGGGTAATTTAGGGATGGGGGTAAGAACACGTTAATGAATAAAAACCGGTATGTATTATCATCGTGGAACTAATTTGGTGAGCCAACCCATGATACAAGCAAATTACATGCAGTTTATACATTTCAAAATGAACTGTAATTTGCACATATTATTAATTACTATGTAACACACAAGCATCGGGAACTATTGAGTATGGGGGGTCGTTGTTTTCTGCGACCATAATGGGGCCAGGCCAACATATATTTAACATATATCCATAAAAAATATTGGAGGGGCCTCCCAGTCCCCCCCCCCGGTTCCCTGGTTGTTTTATGGTATGTTATTTATACATTTTATGGAGAATGCTTACGTCGAGCTAAGACTACGCTTATATATTTAACCCCATAATCCGTTGGCTTTAAAATACACCTGTCATGGTTAAATTAGGTCAACCGACACACTTACGAGGCTAGTTCCCACTTCATGATATAATAAATACTCCCGCATTGGTTTAATGAAATATATGTTAAAACACGATCAATCAGGATAACATATTTTATTACCCTGTCATACAAATATATTATATATTTTATTGAAAGATATTATAAACAGTGTCCAACACAATGCAGCAAGAATCTGCTTCTGATGCTGCTGCAAAAGCCTGTCTGAAATGTAGACATATTGTGTATGTTTTACTGTAGAGGGAACTGAGTTGTTTAAGAACAAATATATCTAGCTGACCAGGACACAAACGTCAAGTAACATTATGATTCTTCGGAAGTGTTCAGATGTACCATACACGTAACATAGTACGTAACATAGTACGTAACATAGGACATAATAAATATGGATAGCCACGTCCAATGTACTGCTGATTATGAAACAATGTGCAACAAAAGAATAAACATATTCTACCAGAAACATACATGTGCAAAAGGGAAATTGCTGAACACCAAGTTTCCCCAAATAACGGCTTCGGCAAATAGCAGAAATCAACCTGGACAAGGTAACGACATTATGATCATGTATAGAAAATAACTTGGAATGTGACCATATTTACTTTCCAATTTATTTTCAATACATTATGATCATGCATTGAAAATAACTCGGAATGTGACCATATTTACAGATAGGTAATTTTATACATCAACACACGTGCAGTTACACTCCGTGCATTGTAATCACACATTCCACACTAATTACGTAAAGTCTGGACAATGTCGATTACGCAGTACACGAGGAACAAGTGTGTGCTTCTTTTCTTCTTCTTTTGGGGCCAACAGCATTTCTGCATCCGGGGCTTCGTTGTCTGCGAAGTGTGTCCAGTGTCCAGTGTCCAGTCTTACTCTCGGTCAATGCTCTGCGCCTGCGCGCCGCCTCCGACTTCCTGCGGAAGAAGAAAACGTACGAATGTAAGGCACAGCGCTAAGTTATTTGTTCAGAAACATATATACATAATACAAAACATTACGTTTTGTTAATCAGTAGATCTGCACTGAGTTCGTGTTTAACTAGATTGACAACCAAGGCAAAGGCCCACATGGCAAGTGGGCAAGGATCCTGAAATATGTGTAAATTTTGTTTTTAAACATATTCACGCTGCTAGCATTTACACAATCTGTAGATAATAATTTTGATCCATTCACTTATTGTCCTCTGTGAGAATGAGTATTTTCTGATATCCAATCTACACTGATCCTTCACTAATGTTACATCGTGTCTTCTAGTTCTACTATAATTCTTGAGTGAGCAAAAATATATCTAGTTTTATTTCTATTTAGAACATTGCCAGGCTCTTTCAAACCGGAAATCTGTTCTGAGTGGGGTACCACAGGGATCAGTATTAGGCCATATACTGTTTTTAATATATATAAATGATTTGGAAGATGACATATCTAGCAAAGTACTCAAATTTGCAGATAACACAAAAGTATTCAGAAAGGTTACTAATGATACAGATAAACAAAGTTTACAGGATGATCTAGATAAATTAGTTAAATGGTCAGAAATGTTATGTTATTTAATTTTGGGAAGTGTAAATGTATACACACAGGACATGGAAACATGGAAGAAGAACATAAAATGGGGGATGCTGTACTAGGTAGAACCGCACAAGAAAATGACTTAGGAGTAACATTTAGTGCTGACATGAAAGTTTCAGAGCAATGTGGGATTGCTGCTTCGAAAGGAAATCAAATTCTAGGGCTAATTAGGAGAACTATCATGTATAAGGAGAAACAGCTAATTGTACCCCTGTACAAAGCAATAGTTACACCACATTTGCAATATTGTATTCAAGCATGGAGGCCGTATCGTAAAAAAGGACATAGAGAAGCTTGAAAGAATACAACGAAGAGCAACTAATATGATTCCAGAATTGAGAGACCTTAGTTACGAAAGTCGCTTATTAAAATGTGGTTTGACAACACTAGAGACCAGGAGACTAAGAGGAGACCAACTAGAAGTGTTTAAAATAGTGAATGGTTATGAGGATGTTGACAGGAATATGTTCTTCAAACTTAAAGAAGGCAGTAGAACCAGAGGACAAAAAGCAGCATTAGTTAAGGAGCAGTGTTGATTGGACATGAGAAAGTACTCTTTCTCACAGGGGGTGATAAATGAATGGAGCAAACTGCCAAATGATTGTGTTAATGCTAGTAGTGTGAATATGTTTAAAAATAGAATCGACAGATATTTGATAAGGGCGGGCTACACATAGATGAGAAATTTGTTGGACTCTCGATAAGGCTATGGCTTCCTTGTCCACTTGCCATCTGGAACTTGTTGTTTGGGATGGCAATATTGTTAAATCTTGTTAAATCTCTTCCACCTTTATGTTTTGACAAAGAAACCATTGGCGTATCAGGAGTCATTTCTTCCCACGGTACACAACAGTGACATGGTTACGCCTGCTTTGATCAGGAGTCATTTCTTCCCACAGTACACAATAGTGACATGGTTACGCCTGCTTTGATCAGGAGTCATTTCTTCCCACAGTACACAACAGTGATATGGTTACGCCTGCTTTGTGTATTGGCATTGTCGACCACACGATTTACCACCGTAGGCCGCAATTAGCCGAGTGTTATATGAGTGTTATATGAGTGCTATATGAGTGTTATCTGTCGAGGTTTCCACTCCACAAACAAACAGTGCGTATCGTTGTAACCCGATGCTTGGAGCTAACCTGGGGTATTGTCCATTCTTTTCATTATCTTTGCGGAGTCGTATTATGTATGAAATATTATTATTATAGTTCATTGTTGAAATACTGTCACCATAACAAAATATATCAAACTATCTATCGTGCGTTAATATGTTTATATAGCAACATGATTAGTATTATCATTAAGCACAATATGTTCTGACATTACCAATGCCAAAGTTCCATTATTAATATATCATTGTTACTAACGGTGGTGATAGTAGGCCTTTTATCTAGATTAACTCATTCGTGACAAGGTCAAGATCAAACGCGAGCCAACTGCTTAAACGTTTATTTGTCGTGATCAAATATCTAAAACGCCAGATAATACGTCATTGGCATTGTTGGTGGTATTAATACATACCTTGTTGTTGTACTTAATGAAACATGTAAGTAAAAAAAGTAATGTTGCTCATTAAAATAATAGTTCTTCCACGGTCGCCTAGCTCCACGCGTAAACAGTTACAATGTAATCACAGGGAAGATCAGCTAGCCAAGTCATGGTGTTTATTAAAGGTGCCTCCTCAATTCGATTGTTTTTAGTCTCATTTCAAATTAATTTTGTGAAAAAACAAACCTACCTAGTATCCACTGCAACATGCTAGCTCGTTAGTGTTACCCTTTTGTATGTAGTTTCTGTGAAATCTTTAGACAAAATATTAAATTATTTAATGCATATGTAAGCATTAAGTGAAGCGAAAATCGAAATTTTGAAAAATAAAGATGATAAAGATTCGTAACTTTGTCGTGTGATCGGCGAGAGGATGGAAGTCACGCCCATGATCGATATTGACTCGCACAGTGTTTACCATTTTGGACGTCCACTATTTTGATCCTTACCCGATTTATTCTTTCGATGATTCGAAAAAAAATGGGCATTTTTTTATTAAACAGACTGCGCACATTAATTAAACTAGTCATGCACAACGCATCTAGACATAAATGAACCGGATTCGCGATGGGCTGAACCATTTGAGGAGTTAACTTTAATATCCCTTCAAATTTCATTGTAATACCCCGTTTATATGTCGCTAACGGACCACCCATTCCTAACGTACGGAAATGCTGTGGCATTGTACTGTGCGGACGTGGCGGTAGAACCTGTATTTACGATGGTCCAGCAATGTGTGCTGAGAGTCAATGTTTCCCGAGAGCAAACAGTTATATGACACATGTTCGCTCAGAACAAGCTCGGACAAGTATTCTGGGTTCCAGTGGCATATTGGGGGGGGGGCTTTGCGAGATCCTAGATACGCCACTGCTGAGTCCGTATTCTCGAACAAATTGCTGCGGCCATACACATTTATTCATTCGGTCGCTCTATGGCGGTAAACCATCGTAGAAACAACATATCGTAACTTGCCATTCACGAAGGACTATGCATTAATTTACTAAGATACTACGAAACTAAATTCATAAGTTTTTTTACGGTTATTCCGCCTCGTTGTAACTGATGCTGTTTTACCGTTTTACATCGATATGACGCGATTTATATATCTCCTAAACGTATTTAGGTTATGCTTTTAATATATTTTTCTCAAAAAGTGAATGAATCATATCTCAAACGTTTTTGTTATAATGTTTGCGATTTTGTGCAGTTGTTAGTAAAGTTTGTTCAGTCAAACATTAACTGCATGGTCAATAGACGGTCTTTCAAAACCCACCTAATACGCTGACCGATAACTCAACATCATTTAACTAGACATTCCTTATGTCTCGTTACTGAGTAAATGGGTTAATACATGGTTAATGATAGACATTATGGACAATATTACACACAAACTCATTTGTGACTTAAAAGTTACGTGACCTTTGCGTTTAGCGTAACTTTGGAACGACTTCACGTAAAAACGTTACGACAACAGCATATTATATTAAATATTTCGAAAACAGCACAGATTGACAAATAAAATCGTAAACACTCGATGTTTTCTCCGCCATATCTACGTATACCCTCGAGTTACAGCATTCGTAAGTATTTCGTGAATACGACATGCCCTAACTATGGACCAGTGTCACTCGAACAATGGACGCCACTACCGGTTGGTAGTTGAACAGGAGCGTGCCCGGACACGACGCTAACTTCACCGCCAAAGTTAACCGTTGGCATTGACGACTACCTAGCAACCCCGCCTAGCAATATTAATTACAGTGCCCACCACGCAGCGTCGTGATATCTTAATCTACAAGCAAGTTCTTGTACGTCGGTTCTAATGACTGGATCAATGCTACAATAGGCCGCCTCCCAATCGGTTGTTTACTTCGCGTCGTTCCATTGGAATCCGTTGTTTATCGTGACCCGGCCGCTGGCAACCGGTTGTTTATAGTTTCAGGTGCGAATACAGTACTTAGTCGGATGTGTTCGATTTTCCAGACCGCGCCAGCGTGTTGCATAAATAATTCGATTGATTGTTAAATACAATCAGTGCGAGTTTGTTGTTAGAAGGTCAGGCGATTCTGTACGCCTGCCGAAGATGTTGCTTCCAATGTTACTAATTGTTATTATTATTGCATTTGTTGTGTGAAAACATTTACCAGTGTCCATTAACTCTGACTAGTAACAAACGAGATCCATAAATGATATTAAACGAATCACCCGATTCACGCCACCTTGATGCTTCAGACCAGTGCAAATACATTTTGAAAGATAGTTATTCGCTAATGTAATGGTATTCCACATGCGAGTTCTCGTGTGTACAAACTGTGTATTTGCAAGGGCTCGCCCTGGAGGAACATAAGCTGGTATTGAACACGTATTGATTTTGGTTCGTGCGTGCTTACGCGCCATCTTGCCACCCAAACCGTATTTCGACTACGTACCTGAATTAACCTTTGACTAAAAATGATTAATTGAATAAATAATTTGCTGTTTCTAAGACCACGTTATAATAGAGTAAATAAAAACTGTATAATATATTCTAACATATCGACAGGCAAAACGTGTTATAATGAACCACATCAAAAGCAAAATTGGACCGTTTATATAAGTTTATGAGTATCGACCTTGCTGTCCAGCATGCAATGTTAACAATATATTCGGGGCGAAACATTAAAAAATAAACAATAGATGACGGTAAAATTATATTTAAAAATGGTGGTTCATTAAAACAAATAAAATAAAATGCATGCCACACAACATGGTTTTAAGATAAAAACTAGCAGAATTTGTATTTTTAATATTTGCCATGTACAAAATGTATTGAGCGTTTCGACAACCGACTTTTGTTAAAATTTATGCTCGTGTTTTGTCGTCACGATGTAAGTAACACATTTTGTCGTCACGATGCATGTGATCTGTCCTTACCTGTGCCATTTGTACGATGACGCAGAGACCGCAACACCACGACATGAGGATGTCATTGATGAACGAACCCTGTAAAAGACGGAGAAAGACGTGACACTATTACCTTGTGATTAAACAGTCACAATCAGAAATGTACAATGGAACAATCAATTCGGGTCAGACCAATTTGGTTCTATCAAGCAACCGCTTTACCTGTACAATGTATCGTTTTTGCATCAAAAACACTTATGCGATTCAACAAACCGGCGGGCGTAATACTATTAAGCGGGGCACTTTAATACAGCGGGAAAACGGAATAATTCCATCCCTGCTTTTTGATTCTACTAAACGACTGATTCAGGTATCTGCGGTTCGGTTAACCGGAGTCCGTTTTAGTTGTGTCTATGTGTATAATATGTGTATACCATGTGTATACCATGTGTATACTATGACACGACAACAAAAAGTTATATAAATTTACGTTGCGGTGTTTGGGAAGCAGAAACGGTTAGAACGCTTTGAGATAAACGTCTTGCTTGAACCGTAGAACAGTTGATGTTTTCACTATGCATATCCGAATGTTTATCGTAATATATCGTTTGAAAAATAATGTAACTCGGTTAAACTGCATTGCAGTGTATACATTTTCTACATTAACGGAGGAGGCTGTGTCTGTGAATTTGCGTTGTGCTTAAAACAAATTTACGTGTTGAGTCGTGTGATACTGGCGCTCACACGACGAAACAAATAAATACAATAGAGATTTCAGGCAGGCTGCAAAGAAAACATCACATTTGCTTCGTTTTACCAGTTCTTGTCCATTTGGCCGCGGCCCCTTTCTTGTTATCATGCAACAGGCCGTACATGTGCTAGCGTTCCTTCACAGTTCACTCCGCACACAGAATACATATTTTATGAAGATGGTCATTATTCATGTGCGATATTGTATCATTCATGCGTAAGCCTGTCTTTCCGCATGATGAAATTCGTCATTAACTTCATCCGTCCTTAATGAACGTCAACCTACTCTCATGGTGTGCGTGGGGATCCATCGATTTGAATATTGTCCAAAACCCTTTTTCCAAATGTTATCTTCAATCGCAGACTGCTTGTTTGATGCCAGTTCCGAGTGTTTACTTTACATTGAAAGGGTCGTAAAACGCTGGACAGTACACCGACGAGTTGAAGAACAGTGAGCGACAGAATGTGATGTTTAATGTCCGTTAGCCGGTATGTTTAGTGTCCGTCAGCGGGTATGTTTAGTGTCCGTCAGCGGGTATGTTTAGTGTCCGTCAGCGGGTATGTTTAATGTCCGTCAGCGGGTATGTTTAATGTCCGTCAGCCGGTATGTTTAGTGTCCGTCAGCCGGTATGTTTAGTGTCCGTCAGCGGGTATGTTTAATGTCCGTCAGCCGGTATGTTTAGTGTCCGTCAGCGGGTATGTTTAATGTCCGTCAGCCGGTATGTTTAGTGTCCGTCAGCGGGTATGTTTAATGTCCGTCAGCCGGTATGTTTAATGTCCGTCAGCCGGTATGTTTAATGTCCGTCAGTCGGTATGTATAATGTCCATCAGCGGGTATGTTCAATGTCCGTCAGCGGGTATGTTTAATGTCCGTCAGCCGGTATATTTAGTTAGGTTTTCACGGAACGGTTGCCAATATAATCAACCTGCTATCAGCAGTTACATTAACTATCTGTTGATACGCAATTGACAGCAACTACTACGACTACAACAATTAAAAATATCGCAGTCAAAATAACAGCAACTACAACTTTTTCAAGCGCGCGAGCGGATACATACCTCGATGCTCTTCTGTTCTCGCATGTCCTTGCGGACAATAGCGAGGAAGCAGGGCGCGAGCACGCTCAAGCAACCCCACAAGATGCAGTTTTTCCCAACGGCGGCAGCATTGTTGCCGGCCGTGTAACACGGGATGATGTAGGTGATGATGCAAAGCATCGGGTCGTTGAAACAACTACATAGTCCGTTCGCCCACTCTCCACCCATCTCGAAGGTTCTGGCTTCTTTCTTTTCTTCTCGCGAGTGGAAACGAATTCACGTCTTGCGTGCTGGAGAGACGGAGGCGAATGTAAGTTGACCGTGAGAGAGTTGTAGGTTATTGGCGTGATGTCGCATGCGCACGCAGTGTGTATGAACGCCACAAACAAACAGCGCGTAGCCAGGTAACCAGGTGCTTGGATGAGAGCCGGTTGGTCTGCCCATTTGACTTGGTCAGTTGCTGTGTGCAGCAATAAACGAGGCTTGAACTTAGGCGCGATGATATGGCGATAAGTTCATTGTGCATTAATGACACGCTTGTAATTATACGCGGTTGTTGCGCCCTAATGTTACTGACAAGTTACAAGCTTCGTCTTGTTGCGGCGTATGTGGCGCGAACGTGGGTGGGTGGGTGGGTGAGAAAACCGCGTAAACGTTGTTGTAGAGCCTGTATGTGGCAACATATTCATTCTCGTTATTTTAACACAATAGTTTATACTTTGGGCACGTTTGATGTAAAACAAAAATGCAACTGTATCATTCGCAATTGCGTCAGCGGCATCGCTGATTTAAAGGTGAACAGTCTGGTCGTGTTCTCGTAAAATCATGTTACATAAGCTATACCCGGACCCGGATAAGACGTACTAAATTACCGTCTTTGCAGTGCTGAAAGATGTTTGACTGCCGTAATTACCCCACAATCTCGTGGCTGTGATTCAAGGTGTGTGTGTGTGTGTGTGTGTGTGTGTGTGTGTGTGTGTGTGTGTGTGTGTGTGTGTGTGTGTGTGTGTGTGTGTGTGTGTGTGTGTGTGTGTGTGTGTGTGTGTGTGTGTGTGTGTGTGTGTGTGTGTGTGTGTGTGTGTGTGTGTGTGTGTGTGTGTGTGTGTGTGTGTGTGTGTGTGTGTGTGTGTGTGTGTGTGTGTGTGTGTGTGTGTGTAAGTGTCTATGAATAATAGCCCCACTGTTCAGCAAGCAATGTAAACATGATAGTCGATTCGATAATGATATTGGTCAAATTATATGAAAACATTTTGGTTCGTTAAAGCACATCTAGGTTGTCAATATATTACCATAGTTTAAATACTATATAACACGATTTTTACGATAAAAACGATAACACGTTTAAATACAAAATTATAATATACATTTAAATACAAATAATATATTGGAAATATCCTTCAGAGATTGGTGTATATGATAACCAATGGTGACGCGAATTACGAATTATACAATACTTACTCTTTATGGTAAATGGAGCGCGGTTAGAATACCGGACTCTCAATCGAGAGAACAAGGATTCGATTCCTCTTACTGCCGTCTGGAAGCCCAATTTCGTTCACCCCACGCGTCCATAAATGGGTTGGCTTACCGATAAAGAGTATTGGAAGTATAAGAACGAACAGCTTTCGTGCATCAATTGCAGCGTGGCTGGAAGCTTCCAATATAAGTTGAAATGGTGGTTGTGTGAACTGGTCTCCTGGGGGCAAAGTGTGATGTGGTCCGAGTAGCGATTGCTGGAAGTGCGGGGTATGAGTTGAATACTTTGCTTTGCAATTGCTATAATCGCTATAATCTATCCGAACACGTCCTCGAGCTCATTATAAAAGAACTGAAGTCGGCCTACTTCTCTGTCACTGTGGATTCGACATCGGACAGTTCCCACGTTGACCGGTGGAGCGCTTCGTCAGTTTTCTCAACGTGCTGAGCTCAACCATTCGGGGCAGGAATTGTCGAAGAATCTTCTCGACTTCCTCGAAGAGGATAACATTGATATTGCAGATCGTGTGACAATGCAAGTATGAGCGGCAAGTACAACGGAATGCAAGCCCAAAATTAGTTGCGCTTGACAATGGGGCAGAAGAGGATGAATTCATTTAGCTCATGTCAATCGAGTGCGACATTATTAGGACACTTTTCGTCCAGTATTGACGACTTCTCGCTAAGAAAACCCGAAAGGTGGTATTTTAAATGCTGGATAGCTACGTCTATATCTGTTCAATTTGAGGACTGTTTTGGTAATTTGTATTTTGTGTAGATTTTGCATTGTATTTCCTATGTACTTGAGTAGGGCCCCGGGAACTCGGGCCCTGGGGCATATGCCCCAGTTGCCCCATGTTAATCCGCCACTGATTCTAGTGGCGGTGGACAATGAAACCATTGACTTATCGAGGATGAAACTCCGCACCATGTGTGTGACCCACTCAAATTGTTCTCACGCTATTTTAAGAGACGTCCTTAATTAATTTATTTAGAATCATCTTACAAAGAAATCAAACATATCTAGTATCCAATACGAGCTAGCTTGTGCAAGTGTATTATTTAGCTTTGATGAAATCATCGCACAAACTATCAAATTAATTATGACGGGATCCGATCAACGTTCTGCAAAAGAGGGCAATAAAAGTGGCCCCGGCTCTAGATACTTTGAAGTAAGGCTATCCACACATTCGCAAGTTACCCGCTTTAAGTTGCACGATCAAAGTCGATTGCTTCGATGATTTATTTTAGCAAACCGACAGCGCGTAGCCAATTACTTTAAACTAGTTACGCACTACAGATTTGAACAACAATGAACGTGATTCACAAAGGGCTAACTAAATTAAGGAGGGCGTTTTAAAATAAACTATGCGTTGGTTCGTAAAATAACTGCACAACTGTTTGATGACGCGCTTCGCTACTTCCCAGTTGTACAGACACGTCCCAAACTCGTTCTACCTGGGTGCTAATTCTCTATACACGGGCACCCAACCAAGGCAACGCCGAAACCCCCGCGCCTCCGCCACAGGCATGTGAGTTAATTAAGTCATTCGATGAGCATTTATGTTGTTATACAATTTATAGACAGGCCTCAGCTCGCAACGAAGTCTTGAATTGCATGCACTGTTCGTGATCGGCCCGGCCCGACAGCTCAACATTGCTGCGTTGACAAACGTTAGGCGAGTTCATTGTGTCGTGACAAAAACTATTGTTGAAATATTCGCCTTTGTTTTGTTGGTCAGTTTACAATCTACAGTAGACATCTGTTAACAACGTATGATCTAGTATACAGCATATACATCTGTATTAGTCGCTTGTTCAAGACGGTTCAATTATATTATTTAAATAATTCATCAGCATGAAGATGGCCGCCGTAACTTAAATCGCGTCGTTTCGAGAGAGAGTAATAAAAGTATGGTTCACAAAGCCATCCACAGTCATCTATCATTGCCTGTCGCAAACCTCCTCCAACCAATCAAACGCCACTCATGGCATCTAAATAGCAAAGCCTTCAACACCATACACGCGAGCAAGAACTGTTACAAATTTTCTTATTTTCCCCGAACAATAAGAGATTGGAATTCATTACCAGACGCAATAGCCATTAGCCAACATCACAGAACCACAGCAATTTAAGCAAGCTCTCACACACTTAGTCCCAAACAAACATGACTAAATAGCATGCGCACCCAACCCTGACCGTTTGACTCCATATGAGTGTTGGCCAGTTTTACTACAAGACAAGACCTTATATAGCGCGGTATCCAGTCCCTGGGACTGTACAGAGCGCTTTACACCCCCCTGGCAGACCTGGTCATTCCAACGCCATGTCGACTTTTATTGGAAGCATTCAGCCACGCTGCAATTACTGCGCGAAGACTAATCGTTCAGATATCCATCTCTGTCTGTAGCTAGGTACTCATGTATACATCTGAGTGACTTGTGGCAACGTGGGATTAACGAAATTACCAAAGCTTCGAAACGGCAGCAAAGGATTCGAACCCGGGTTCTCTCGATTGAGAGTCCGACATTCTAACCGCAGAGGCAGTGTAGTGAGTTTAGAGATCGAGATCACCGGCTCTATGAGGCGCGCTAAAGAAACAACATAACATTGCGGATTGTTGGACCTACAATAGACGAGTGATGATAAAGGCTGTGTCGAATGTCGTGCGCGAGGGGCACACAGATGCAGGTATGAACAAGTATTGACTGCACCGTGCAGGTTTACGCTGCGTCTGTCGCTGTTTGTCACGTGCTGTCTGCGACCGTCTGTGACTGTGTATGTAGGCTAATTTTAATCCACACGGTTGCATGCAGATCATATGCTCTTTATTGGCTTGAACTAGTAATGTTTTTCTTTCTTTTTCTCGATAATTGTGATTAGTATATACACGCACGCACGCACGCACGCACGCACGCACGCACGCACGCACGCACGCACGCACGCACGCACGCACGCACGCACGCACGCACGCACGCACACATATATACGTATATATATATATATACGTATATATATATATATATATATATATATATATATATATATATATATATATATATATATATATATATATATATATATATATATATATATATATATATGACCGACCGACCGACCGACCGACCGACCGACCGACCGACCGACCGACCGACCGACCGACCGACCGACCGACCGACCGACCGACCGACCGACCTACCTACGTTGCTACCTACCTACATACCAGCGTACCTGCATACCTACGTACTCAGTGTACGCCTGCACCTATTCATGGCAACTATGTTAGGCCTATTGTTGTGCGTTTACGTGTACCTTTAGTGCGCTTAGCGTCACTAGGCTGTTTTCTTTGGTCTGACATGGTCTTGTGTAACCATGCCACGGCCGTTTAACTGAATGCACTCATTTGTCTGCTATTGAGCCCGTTTACACATGCTGAGTCAAGGTTTCTCATTTAATCGGGGACGTAAAAGAACCGCCCTGGCATTGACCACACTCAATGTCAGCATATATAGGTCGGCATGGCGATAGTGTAGTAACCACAACATACAGACTGGTCAGTTAATTGAACGTTGTCGAGTGCTGGGAACAACAAGAACATGCGGAAGCGCACGCACGCACGCACGCACGCACGCACGTGAAAATCAAATAATGAACAATCCGCTGGAAGAAAAGCATATCGGTTGAGTAGCAAACAAAAGTAAATAACTGGTCCAATGAGGCGAAGGTACATAGAATGGACCTCGACACCTGGAATGAACTACTGCCAGACTGCCCCCAAGACAACACATTGCGTATTAGTATATAGATCAATATTTGAAACGCTACGATAAACATTTCTGGGAGAACGAGTTAAACGATCAAGCCGGACCTCACCTACTATCAAACAGTGTTAACAGAATTGTTGACGCGGCCCCTAAACGGTCCGATTAGTTACATTCGCAATTGCCTCTAAACACAGCGACAAGGCCAAGAGTAATCTCAAACAGGATTCCGTTACTCAAGCTGATATGTATACATCGACGACTGGACACGAATCCACGTTTGGTTTTAGCGCCGAGCAAACACTGCTATGTTTGACCCGACCCACAATGGACAACAATGATATTGATAGAGTCGGTATGACCCGGTACGCAGATTCTAGGATCATTATTGTAGCGTTCGGCAGTTTACGGTAATGGCTAGCGTTCGACTGCTTTACCCGCTTGAATGTTGACTGTTTATTGTTTAAAGCTGCTTCATCAAATGGTTCAGCCCATCGCGAATCCAGTTCACTTATGTCCATATGTGTAGTGTGTGACTAGTTTAAGTAATGTGCACAGTCTGTTTAATAAAAAAATGCCTATTTTTGTTCAAATCATCGAAAGAATCGACTTCAGTCGTTAGATCTGGTAAGGATCAAAATAGTGGATATCCAAAATGATAAACACTGTGTGGATCAATGCAGATCATTGGCGTGACCGCCATCTTCTCGCCGATCACATGACAAAGTTACGAAATTTCACCAAGGAAGAAAATCGTGATTTTTCAGCATTTCGATTTTCACTTCAGTAAATGCTTGGACAAGCATTCACTAATTGAATAGTTTGTCCGATGATTTCACTAAAAAACTACATGCAAAAGTTGCACAAACGAGCTAGCATGTTGCAGTGGATACTAGGTAGGTTTGGTTTTTCACAAAATTAAGTTGAAATTAGACTAGCAAAAAAATCGAATTGATTAAGCACCTTTAACTTTACAATTATCGTCAACATCGTTATTATTATTATTCGGCCGGAGCTGGGGCATTGATGAACCGTTCCATGAAAGTAGATTGTTCATTAGGGATGGAAGATCAGCCACTTCCACATCAAGGTTTTCTCAGATCAGTTTTGGTGTCTGTTTTTTTTCCTGTTTCTTTCTGTCTTTCTTGCCATGAGTGAATGTACACAATATGAATCTTGACACTAGTTGGAGGCATCTAATTCGAATCTTGTTTGACAGCTTGTCTATGTCCCCATAACATTATATTTGTCGGTCAGCTCCAGTGGACACATATACATAGAAATATGTTAGTATTCCAGTCGAGATTAGATACAATCTATCCACTCATAGACAAATGAAAAATTCTTCGGTGGCCTTTGGTCCATACGTCTCCATTTGTGCCTGTCCTGAATGGCTTTTTTTCAGGTTCAGGGACTCACCATTAATTTTTTTAATTTATTTCTGAAGCAGTGACCTGAGAGTTGGACTCTCCTCCGTTTGATTGTCTCTGAGATCTTTTGGGTTTCTGTGTATAATTCTCTATTTGTCATGTGTTGTATTCAGGAGATATATAATGTTAAGCAACATTCTCAGCGAGCTGAAAATCACCAAACATCCATATAATCATGGACAGTTGCTTACATGATGAATATTTTAGCATCAAACCCTCTTTAACTAACTTCCAATAGGCACAAAGTTATGACATGCTAACATGTTCGGTTGATGATTCTCTCGGTGATGCTGTTATTAAGGTAAAACGCACAGCAATAGGTGTGGTGCTCTTTACTTATTTTACGATAGTACGATTGGCTATTGCAACAGTTTTTATGTTTCAAGACCTCATTCACTAATTCCTGTTCGCTCCCAGCCTCCCACTGAAGCACAATGAACCAACAGATCTCATCCGGCCAGCACGGTCTAGGCCGAGCCAGCCAAGTTAAATCCATGTATTCCCAGCCAGCATCATTTCTTTTTCCACAGTTCTTCTCTAGGTGGACAGTAGTCTATCTCTTCTCCTTTTTCCAGAAGGTGTCCATTTAAAAGTGGCACGTGGAAGACTATTTCTCTCCACTCGGAGAACACGATCCATTCATTTCCACTTTCTCTGCTTCACTCAATCGACGAGATTTCCTTGTTGGTCACTCGCCTCTCCCAACATATTCTGAGGATTCTTCAGACAACTAAAAATCTCTGAGTCGGCTCTAAATTTTTTTTGGTACTCCATGTTTTTCGAGACGGTGAACACATAAATGACACAGTATATGAAGTGTCACGCTACAGGTTTTTGAGGCCAATCTAAATGGGTCATGTTTAAACAATCAGGCTGTTGGTAGCCGAATATCCAGTAAAACAAAAAGCTGGTACCGTCACTACAGACACAACGTTAGCATTATATGCACACATACTTTTACTCACAGTCTACAGTGTTGCTGTTTGAAGTACGACCACTATTGTTTTATTCCGAAAAATCACGAGTAGCTTGTATAACAGCATACATTATGTTGTGTCTCACAAACTTTTATGAGTAAACACAGACGCGCGCGTAAACATTAAGATGAAACATGCTGCTTTAGTATTTGTGGCCGTAACCTTTCTTTCGGGTGACATATTCGATACGTCTTTGTATATTCGAAGTATAGTTGTCACAGGACTCGCGTGATATGTCAAAGACCTAAACATGTTTGATTGCTTCAATCAACTCTGTCATTGAGCTGGGCTGTTTTGCAGCAGCGTGGTCCTTAATGTGCTGCCACATGTTTTCTATAATTTTGTGACAAGGAGCTTTGTCATGCTTGACTCTTTCACAGTCCAACAATCTGCGTATGTAGCTTATCGCTCAGAATTGCAGGCTTGCCGCATGGTTGTCCGTGCTAATCAGTTGGCACGGTGTTGCTTGGACTGTATCTGTCACAATGCTCTACGTGGGCCCCAGCTTTGGGCTCAGACCCGTGGCCCGCGAGCCGACCGGGACGGGCCTCCACTCAATTTCCCAGGCCGGGGAAAAACACTGCGGTCTTGGGCTGGGCCTGGACCTACTGTGGATGGGCCTGGGCTGGATCGAATAAAAAACAGTTTATATATATATATATATATATATATATATATATATATATATATATATATATATATATATATATATATATATATATATAAAATGTACATGTAGTTAACTTTGCTACCGCAAATTTGAAAGGTGTATTACAAAATAATAATTCATTGTGAGACACACACACACACACACACACACACACACACACACACACACACACACACACACACACACACACACACACACACACACACACACACACACACACACACACACACATAATTCAAAACGGTACTTAGCGTAGCCCGTGCAACTAGGATAATATTTGTCATAAAGAAACGTGACGTATATAGACAATTTGGGAACAAACGTTCACACCCCTTGAATCACAGCCACGAGATTGTGGGGTAATTACGGCAGTCAAACATCTTTCAGCACTGCAAAGACGGTAATTTAGTACGTCTTATCCGTGTCCGGGTTTCATGCTGCGGTCCGGGTCCTCGGCTGGGGCTGCCGGCTTTCATACTGCATCGTTTCAGGTATGACAGGGGAAATACAGGGCGGTTAATACATGGTTAAAGTTACTGGTATGATTAATAATATAAATGAATGTAATGATTGATTACTGCACAATGACAAAAGTGACAGACAGAATAGACAATACTGCAATTGGCTTCCTGGTACAATAGCGATGCGGGACGCCGACATAACATACATTTGTTATACCTGACGCTACGTTTGTCATACTTGATACACTATATGCGACTATTGTAAAATAGTGTAAAAATGTGTAATGGTGTTTTGCGTTCAGTAGCGCATCCAGGGGAGGTTTTATGGGTCTTAAGACCCCCTAGGCTATAGATGGGGGTCTTAAAACCCCCTGTGTCCGTGGCAAATATTACAGTAAAGGACAACGTATATAGGCCTACATCGAACTAGCGTCAGTGTAAAGATTGAAGTATTAGCAGCCGACTAATCTTAACCCTTCTGTAAGTAGAACGACACACGTGTCGTCTCCCCCCCCCCCGGTTCGTAAGTAGAACGACATATGACTAGGACTGACTGAGACCCCCCTGCCAACAATCCTAGATAAATCCCTGGTGTTAGTGGACGGTTGTGAACGATGTTTAGTATATCATACGAAACACCGTTCAATATCGCCCGCTTAATAACGCCGTAGGCCTAGTACCCTAAATAACTTAATTACACCTTATATTATGACGTTTAATTGTGTTTTGCGTTATTGGACGCTTGTAGATTTTCACAGACGCTTGTGGACGGTTGTAGACGCTTGTGGGCGGTTGTGGGCGTTTGTGGGCGGTTGTGGGGCGTTTGTGGACGGTGTTTAGTAGGACAGGACCCCACACGAAACATACTGCTGGACAGACCAAGCTGACGGGCCTTGCTTCACACTGGCCGTGACATTGACACAAAAACAGGACAACGGCGCTACAAACAAAACTACGACTAGTAGAAGACATTGTTTCTTGAGAAAGAAGTCTGCTACAGAGAGAGATTTCAAGGGAATGGCATTAACAACTAATATATGTGTCCATTCTCCGATAATGTATGGTTTCAACAATATATCGACTTTTTGTACGGCAGTACACAGTAATCTGGAACTATTTAGCAAAATTGAGTTGAATAGCTCTGTGGTGAGCGGTCAGTTAGTTGCAAGCAAATTAATGTCTCTAGATCAAATTTCAGACATGCATCAGGGCCTTTAAAGGGGAACTGAAGCAATTATGTGTTATGCCGTATATTTAAATATATATATTATCTAATTATGCATTAATGGTGACAGATACCTGCTAATTTATGAGATAAACTGAAAAACTGATTTTGTTCGAGACAGAAATCGACAAAATGCATCACTGCGTATCGCCATCTTGTTGTCTATGCAGGTACGAAGCGAATGGTTTGAGTCGCGTATATCTAATCAATGGAAATTTTCGATTTTTTGCGATTTATTTTTCGTAAATAGGCATTCTGGAGCGAAAAAAACTACATGGTACTACTTGGGTTTATTCTAGATTGCATCGTTCACCTATTTACCACTCCCAAGTAGAAAATTACTTGTGGGCGGTGTTTAGTATGACCACACTAAACATCGTCCACAACCGGTCAATATCGCTCGAGTAATAATTTCGTAATACCTTATGTGACCTTAACGATGTTTTGCGTTAGTGGATGGTTGTAGACTCTTGTGGATGGTTGTAGACGCCCGTGGATGGTTGTAGACGCCTGTGGACGGTTGTTGGCGCCTGTGGACGGTTGTAGACGCCTGTGGACGGTTGTAAACGCTTGTGGGCGGTTGTAGACGTCTGTGGACGGTTGTAGATGCTTGTGGACGGTTGTAGACGCTTGTGGACGGTTGTAGACGCTTGTGGGCGGTTGTAGACGCTTGTGGACGGTTGTAGACGCATGTGGACGGTTGTAGATGCTTGTGGACGGTTGTAGACGCATGTGGACGGTTGGACACGCTTGTGGGCGGTTGTAGACGCCTGTGGACGGTTGTAAACGCTTGTGGGCGATTGTAGACGGTTGTAGACGCTTGTCGACGATAGTGGACGCTGTTTAGTATGACCGTTTAGGTGGGATATTAAATTACTTCAAATCTCGTTTTAGAACATCTCTGAAGCGAAGGTGTGGTCTGCCTACTGTCCTTCCCCGTCTTGCAACTCGCCAAAAAAGACATATTTGGGAAGTATATTCTCCACCCCAAAGCCATATCCATTGAACTGTGGTACATATAACGTTTGGACCACTACATGTTAACATACTTTCAACAGTAACGTAGCCATAGGAAACTGGCACACAACCAGGTAACCAATATACACGATTAAATATGCGTATTACACTGCATCAAATATTCATTAAACACATGCGTGCTATCGATTAAGCTGTGTGGCTAATTAAGCATTTCACAAAGGCTATACTGAATGGCGATGTCTTTAATTAGGCTGTACATTGTAGCATCGATAGCCATCGACAATAGCTATATTGAAAAAATACTCAATTGTAGGGACACGCCCAGAACTGAACCAACCAACACTGCTATAGATTAAGTTTTTCTACTGCTTGATGGTGTTTAAGGGTACAAAGTCTTGTCGTTTTTATCGTAAAACCATGTTATATAGTATAAACTATGTCTATGATAAAGAACACTCGGGACAACTCACCCGTCGCGTCGTAGCTACTCATAGATAGACATACACTGTCGAAGCGTGGAAGCACATGCAATACTTGACTTGACTTGTACGAGGCCCTGAACTCGGCAGCCGCGCAGCGGGCGTAGCACACCCTGCTTCACGTTTCACGCCCACCCACCCTGCCAATGTGGGTGCGACATAAACATTGTAGTCTTAGTTTAGCTAGTATTGTTTAGTATTAGTCATTCATAGATTTTGTACAGAGGGAAACCTTTTCATCTGTGTTTAGTCGTATGTTTTTATTGAACACGTGATGTTCTTGCATTAAATGATCTACGAGTTCACCCAAGCCATGTCTTGTTTTGTACTTTTAATTATATGCTCTCTCCGTGTATGAATGTGACCACCAGCCGTTTTATGCATATCAACCGATGTGCATGATTCTAATTTTTATTAACAATTTGGCAAAACGGTATTTAATTAAACTAGTATATGAAAACTGTCTATGGAATGTAAGGCATAACAAAGACTGTTTCCAAAATGTCGACTAACATTAAACTAAACTCATGGGTGGAATCAGGGGTGTCCGTCAGGTGCCCCGGCACCCTCCCCTCTTCTTCTTTTGCGCTAAAATCATCGGGAAACCAAAGCTCTGCAGCGCACCATAACAAAAAGGGTTAAGCAGTTCATAATAAATGGATTCTTGTTGTAAGTGCATTTGTTATTGAATTTCCACTGGTCAACAGCTGTTGCCAGGCTTGCAAACCAGTGTGAATAAAGACGGTTACTCTATGTGAACAATGGAAAAGAGCATCACCCTAAGACGTCACCGCCGTGACGCCACCCACCACGGCAATGTTACTGTTCTCGTCAACTTCTGGGTTGATGCTGGCGATGTGGTTCTGGAAACGCTCCTGGCGACACAAACCACGATCGCCTCGAAGATAAACCCAAAAGGAAATATTGCCATCGTCGCGGAAAAACAACAGAAGGTGCCCGAAATGTGAACGGTGTTTTATTCCATCAGTGCAGCAGAACCTGCAGTTAAATTTTTTCTTGAGGCATTCTTCTTGAAGTTGCTCCTGTGTTACTCCGGAGTCACGTCCGCAGCTATCGCCGAAAAGATCGAGCAGCTCGGTTTGGTCTTCCGATATATAAACGACCAAGCATAGGATGATGCTGTGAATATAGCCAGGAAGACGGCTGCTTTCACAAATAACCAAAAAGGTGGGTATAAGCAGCCATGTACTGAACGTGTGCGTTGCGAAGGCATGCGTAGAGATGGCGCTCTGTACATTCCCACCATGATTTCATTAGTTAGAGCAGCGGCGAATTTCTTTAATTGTTCCCAAAAGTGGCAGTGGAAGTTCAAAAGCTTGGCCACAGAGTTAGTATTTGGCGCCAATCGTATCAAATTTATGAACTTTTGCAGGAAGCAAATTATATAATTAATTGCATTTTCAAGACACGTGCGTGCGTGCGTGCGTGCGTGCGTGCGTGTGTACGTGCGTGCTTGATCTAGAAGTCCTGCCACCTGGTGTAGTTAATTGTATACTTGGCACCCCTTTTTCAGAATCTGGATGCTCCCGTGAAAGTAGTGTGTGAGAACTGTCTAAGGAATGTGAGACATGATAGGGACAGTTCCCATACACCAACCCAAACAAATCGAAATTACTACCACAACGCATGCGCACAGACCACCACAAACTCATGCGTTAGCCCAATATTGGGCTGTTTGTCTTACTTGAGACTCAGCCATTTATCATTTGTTATTTATCATATATAATTTGCAATTGATTGCACACGCCGTGCTTGAACACGCTATTTTGTTGAAGGTCGATAACAAAGCTAGAAGTGGTGTGTCAAGGTCTACAAAGGTAACGCCAGGTTCACTCAACCATACGATCTGCAGTTCTGGCCCCGGGAGTTCTGAGTGGTACTCCGGTCACCGATCTATATCATATTTTATTATACACTATACAGGTATATAGATCAGCGGCTGCCATCTGTCGTAAGATCTCATCATCATCAGGTGCCTTGTCTTTTGCAGGCGCAGGCGATCTTCACCCTCCATTTACCACGATACCAAGTGTAGCTTAATTGCTCTGTTGTGCTCTTTCCTAGCCAGGCTGCCAGACCATCAATGATGTTGTACTCTTTCCTAACCAGGCTGCTAGACCATCAATGATGTTGTACTCTTTCCTAACCAGGCTGCTAGACCATCAATTATGTACTCTTTCCTAACCAGGCTGCCAGACCATCAATGATGTTGTACTCTTTCTTAACCAGGCTGCTAGACCATCAATGATGTACTCTTTCCTAACCAGGCTGCTAGACCATCAATGATGTTGTACTCTTTCCTAACCAGGCTGCTAGACCATCAATGATGTTGTACTAACCAGGCTGCTAGACCATCAATGATGTTGTACTCTTTCCTAACCAAGCTGCTAGACCATCAATTATGTACTCTTTCCTAACCAGGCTGCCGGATCATCAATGATGTTGTACTCTTTCCTAACCAGGCTGCTAGACCATCAATTATGTACTCTTTCCTAACCAGGCTGCCGGATCATCAATGATGTTGTACTCTTTCCTAACCAGGCTGCTAGACCATCAATGATGTTGTACTCTTTCCTAACCAGGCTGCTAGACCATCAATTATGTACTCTTTCCTAACCAGGCTGCCGGATCATCAATGATGTTGTACTCTTTCCTAACCAGGCTGCTAGACCATCAATTATGTACTCTTTCCTAACCAGGCTGCCGGATCATCAATGATGTTGTACTCTTTCCTAACCAGGCTGCTAGACCATCAATTATGTACTCTTTCCTAACCAGGCTGCCGGATCATCAATGATGTTGTACTCTTTCCTAACCAGGCTGCTAGACCATCAATTATGTACTCTTTCCTAACCAGGCTGCTAGACCATCAATGATGTTGCGCTCTTTCCTAGTCAGGCTGCCGGATCATCAATGATGTTGTACTCTTTCCTAACCAGGCTGCCGGATCATCAATGATGTTGTGCTCTTTCTTAGCCAGGCTGCTAGACCATCAATGTTGTTGTACTCTTTCCTAACCAGGCTGCTAGACCATCAATTATGTACTCTTTCCTAACCAGGCTGCCGGATCATCAATGATGTTGTACTCTTTCCTAACCAAGCTGCCGGATCATCAATGATGTTGTACTCTTTCCTAACCAGGCTGCCGGATCATCAATGATGTTGTGCTCTTTCTTAACCAGGCTGCTAGACCATCAATGATGTTGTACTCTTTCCTAACCAGGCTGCCGGATCATCAATGATGTTGTACTCTTTCCTAACCAGGCTGCCGGATCATCAATGATGTTGTGCTCTTTCTTAACCAGGCTGCTAGACCATCAATGATGTTGTACTCTTTCCTAACCAGGCTGCCGGATCATCAATGATGTTGTGCTCTTTCTTAACCAGGCTGCTAGACCATCAATGATGTTGTACTCTTTCCTAACCAGGCTGCCGGATCATCAATGATGTTGTACTCTTTCCTAACCAGGCTGCCGGATCATCAATGATGTTGTGCTCTTTCTTAACCAGTCTGCTAGACCATCAATGATGTTGTACTCTTTCCTAACCAGGCTGCCGGATCATCAATGATGTTGTGCTCTTTCTTAACCAGGCTGCTAGACCATCAATGATGTTGTACTCTTTCCTAACCAGGCTGCCGGATCATCAATGATGTTGTACTCTTTCCTAACCAGGCTGCCGGATCATCAATGATGTTGTGCTCTTTCTTAACCAGGCTGCTAGACCATCAATGATGTTGTACTCTTTCCTAACCAGGCTGCTAGACCATCAATGATGTTGTACTCTTTTCAAGCCAGGCTGTTAAACCATCAAGGATGTTCCATCGTTTCCTTCCTCTGCTTGTTTTTAATATTTCCACTTTGTTACCAGATGTTCTATGTTTCTCTTTTTTCATCATGTGGCCAAGAAATTATGCTTGTATTTTTCTGATTTTGCACATGATCTTCCTTTTAGGCCACTTATGATAATTAAATTTAATGAATTGCTGTGACCATCACTATTTTTATTGCTCGCTGCACACACGCCGCATATGGTAACTTGCCACTATGTAGACCAGTGGTATTTAACACGTGGGTAATTACTCCGGTGTGTGCGTGTGTGTGTATGCGTGCGTGCGTGCGTGCGTGCGTGCGTGCGTGCGTGCGTGCGTGCGTGAATGAGGGTAGTAATTCGGCCTTTCTGTGGAGGGGTAACACGTGCCTTTAAATTTAGAGACGTCACATTTAAGTAAATATCGTTTATCATGACTGCGCTCTTGTTGCAACGTGTAATACGTATCAGTCTTCTGGGACCCCATAAAAATACACATAAACATGATCGGAAGACTTCAAAAGGACGCAGCAAGTTTTATTGAAAGCATCCATGAACGCACACTCAGTAGTAGAGTCGGTATCGTAATCAATGTCACACCAGAACTCACTTAGGATGAACACTGTCTTTACTAATTTCGAAATGACCTGGTAGACGTCTAACATGTTAACCCACCCCGCAGACGTTTAGCTTAAATGTTCAGAAGAAGCAAACGTTTGGGTTCGCTACTAGCATGTGCCAGGTTCTATGCCCGTGTCGCCTTTTAGGCATTTTTAAGCAAATTGTTTGTTGGCGTAGAGTTTTAAAATCAGTCTGCTTAAGAACCAGCGCCCGTCACACGCGCCAACCATACCTATAATTATCATGACGACTCTGACAGGGAGACACGGCGGCTGTCACTCGGGCTGTCTGCCGACAATAAAGAGGAAGTTCACAAGTGGTGTTAACACGCGTCGTCACTGGTGATTATACGAATTACATCGTGCATTGAAATGATTCGTTGAGACGGCTAACGAGCGTAAAATAGCTTCGTGAGATAGATTAAGCCAAAATAGGCGAGTCTCACGCCAAATGCGTGGGACTTGGTAGCTATGCAGTCGTTCTTTTGTAAGACGTTCAACAATGCCGGTGTCACGACCTAAGGGGATCAAACACAAGATCTTACAAAGGTTCTGCGACGCGTTCTTGTGGTGACCGATAATAGATATGTGCAGTCACGACACATACCCTAACTGAAAAACAAGGATCTTTATCTCCGTTGGTCGGTCTACGTCATTCGGTGAGGATAATACAGTTATTGGGCGGATACAATGCATAGACAATGTGTTATGGACATGAATACAACGTCAAATAAAGCTATTTCATGTACCTTTATATGATATGTATATGCACAAAAAAAAATTCTACTTTAGCCACATCTTGTCCCAGCATGGTTGTCATCTGATTTATTTGGTAGTTTCTATGGCAGATTGGTGCGCAATCTAGCGATCCATCAAATGGTGCCAACATAAACATTTACTCAGAGACAGAGACATGGTTTGACTGTTACCGGTTCCATTTTTGTGTAGGAGTTACCGTGAAGTGCCATCAGCCAACCAGCGTCATTTTCGAGATTTTATCATTATTATTTATTAAAAGTATCATTCGCACTTGCGATAGCCAGCTTGCGCCGGCAGCAGGCTCTTACGCCCGCTTACATCGCTTCCCTTCAATTGTTCTGTGTAGTGTTCTCCACTCCGTCTTATTCTCGGCGATCCGGGGAGGGGGGTACTCCCCATACTGAGGTATACATGTATGTGCCGCGCAAATGCCCCTGTTTTTGGCCATTTATCTCTCTCTGTCCGAAGAAAAAATTTAAATTTTCTCTCTTTGTGCCCCAATTAAACCTGATAATTCTCTCTTTCATCGAAGAGGAAATTTCCCAATGAAAACGTTCAGCCAGGGCTTACCTTACACTTATAGATATTAGATAAATTGTTCAATAATTCTCTCTTGGTGACCATAAATTTCTTGATTTCTCCCTCTCCATGTGCTCCATGAGGCTCTGGCGGCACAACCCCACCGCTTTGGTATGGCAGTGCCCCCCCCCCCCCCCGGGGTCGGCCCTAGGCAAAGTCAATCGCCATACAATTTTTTCTATATGGCTGTTGCTGTTGTAAGGCGAAGTTCTCGCTCGGCGGAAATGTAAGTGTTTTCATGAAACGTGAAACCTTACAAAAAACGCCATAAACAGAACAATAAACACGTCTTTCGTGTCTGTATTCATATATAAGTTACCTGACAATAACCAAGTAAAAGTGTGAAATTATTACCTTTTTGTCAGAACGCATGTGCTTGTCAACATTGACGCCCAAGTGTCGGTTGTATGTCACGGAATACACATGTGAAACATTTAGTGCGTATCGGTTTTAAAACTTAAGTTATTAGTTCGGTAGCCATTTTCAACTCGCCAAAATCTTCGAGTTGAAAAAACCCGGTGCGGACGTCCGCCCCATGCAGAGACCAAAAGTGGGGCGGACGAGACTGTCTAGGTCGGCCCTTGTCTTCAGCCGCATGCCGATCTGCAGCAGGTCGGCGTCAAGGGTGCCGGGGAGGCCGGTTCTGGGTCGGCCGCGATATCCATTCCAGACACTGCTTGGTTTGCGGGCGCCTCCTCGTCGATGCGTAGGGTGTGGACAAAGAGGAGCCATTGCATGTCCATCACATATGTGCTTATTTGTCGACACCGACACCGTTCATGCTTATCCTCTGTGGCCAGTGAATCCCGATGAGTGAGCGGATCTGCTTCCGATGGAATTAATTATGTTCTTGAAATACTGAGTACATACTCACGGGGAATATTTGTCTTAATCATCAAACTTTAATCATATCAGTGAAAATGTGCAAGACTGTACCTTTGTATTTATTATAGTCTTCGAATAAAGCAATGTTGTGATTTATTTCACTGTGACTTTTCCTAGCTAAAACGGTGACTTTATTTCAGTGACTGTTTTCCTGTGACTTCGTTACTGCGCACCAAGGAAGACGCCCACGTAGAAAACCTTGAATTCTCGAGGCTAGGCTCTGATGTACGCGACAAACGGTGGCGTCACATGCCGGAGCTTGTATAATCGAACCTAGTTTTGGGGACATCTGACGGGGAACATACGCTAATAATAATAATAATAAGAAGAAGAATAATAAAAAGACTTCTTCGGCGACAATATGCTCGGAAAATCCGAGCTCAGTGGCGCAACAAAACCAAAGGATTAGGCATTCTCGTGACCATGTACAATGCAAAAAGTCGTCAACCGATGGATGGAAGTGCCAAGAAGCTAAGGAGGATAGGCCATTTTGAAAAGATAGGTTTTCAGATTACGCCGAAATGAAGCTATATTTCTTGCTGATTTTAAGCTGTTGGGGAGTGAATTCCACAGGGTTGGTGCGGCAACCGAGAAAGCTCGAGTTCCAGCGTTCGTCTTAACTCTGGGAACAGAAAGTAAACCAGAACCTGACGACCGAAGCTGTCATGGGCTGTCTTGCTGGAGTGAGCACTGAATGTAAATATGCAGGTTGTTTGGTTGAAAGGGTTTGATAGGTAATTGTACAGATCTTAAAAATAATGCGATATCGCACAGGGAGCCAATGCAATGATTTTTAGAAGTTGCACTGAGCGAGAGAAACGAGGAGAGTGTATAACTACCATAGCCAGACAATTTTGGACACGTTAAAGTTTTGTATATATCCTTGATAGCAATATTATGAAGGAGGGAATTGCAGTAATCAAGTCTGCTGCTAACAAGAGCTGTTGCAATAGTTTTAGCGACAGAAAGTGACATATATACCGGCGAATACGGCGAAGATCACGGATATGATAAAAACAGCAACGACACGTTTGAGAAATATGTTGTCTAAAGTTGAAATTCTTATCAAAAGTGACTCCCAAATTCTTCGCTGAGGCTGCTGGTGTGATAGTTTGATTCAGAATACATGTCGGGAAAAAAACATCTAGTTTGCCACACTGCTTTGGATCGAGTACCAATTAATGATGAGAAATTCAGTTTTGTCTGCGTTTAACTTTAATTTGCTGTCAGTCATCCAGAGGAAGATCTCCTGCTATGTTGATTATCTCGAGAAAAACTACATTGTAGGATTTTACGAAAACTACAGCAGGTGTGTGATATGTAACAACATGTGCCCTTGTCATAAAAAACAACGATTCCAAGCTCTGGCGACAAACGGTGGCGCCACATCCCGGGGTTTCGATAATCTAGACTAACGACAACCGGAAGTCTAGGTCTAGGTGGCAGGAATAATCATTATGCGAAATAAAACATCGTTTATGAAAAAACGCGCGGCGACCAGAATTCAATGTGTATCTGATGCAGTGAAGAAAAGGTGGCAGACATTTGGAGGCATTACATCAGAGCCAGATCGATCCAACGGAATCGGTATTGACAGTACGTAACTTAGTCTTAGTAGACATTGTAACGATTGTTTGTGTTTTTGTTGCGGGCAGTTTCGGAATGGGGGCAGAGTGGAGATGATTCTCACTTGGGACGGACCATTGTGAGAATTCCCAAAACGCCCGGCCGAGTGGGAATGGACTAAACGGCAGTAGCCGATCAAATGGATTACGGTCTATTTGAACTCTGCCCGGCGTGACACCTTTCGTTTTAAGATGTGTGCAGAGCCTATCTTGAATTTGACACATGCACCTGTATAAGATGGATGACCATATAACGTGTGCTACATTCTAAATGCTGACTGTATGACAAACAAACGCAATGCAGTATCTATGAATAACGTCTACATATCAAGTTTGTTCCGACTTTGCCCCATTTTGTATTGTGCAGAGTTGGAATAATACCGTTATTGGGTGGTGGTAATTAACTTCAATCGTGTAGAATTTGGTTTGCTAGTGTGAAGTCTATTGTACAGGGAATCCCAACAATCGTTTGTTATGCTTCCTGGAAAACAAGCAGGCGTGATGGCTGGGATAGTGTGAATTTAGGTAGGCCAATCAGTTGTTTGTTAGGAAATTCCGATAGCCAATTAGGAACAAGTTAGGCACGTCGGTCTGCATATAAGCGGGCTAGAAGACACATGGGAGCATCAACGTTATATGACACAGCTATGGCGAAACTACTTGTGATTGGCCACTCATTCGTGCGACGCTTGAAAGACTACCTGGGAGGAAAAGGATTTCAGCTGGAAAGACAGTTCAGCAGGACAGTGATACGAGGTTTCGGTGGCATGAGGCTAGCAAGTTTGCAACAGCACCTTAGTTATGTGCAGAGAGAAAAACCATCAGCAATCATCGTGGACATCGGTACGAATGATTTAACGTCGCCAATGTGCTGTCCACTGCAGCTAGCTGACACAGTTGTGTCCGTTGCGCGACAGTTTGTGGTGGTGCTGTCGGTGCAGCACGTCGTCATCGTGGATGTCATGCGTCTCGTTGCCTTAGGCGTACGCCGGGAAGTTCGCGTGGACTTCAACGATGCGCATACTGCCTACAACGCAGTGTTGCACAGACTAACAGACGGGCTGGCGAACTGACACCCGTGGAAACACTGAGGGATGTCAGAAGAGTGGCAGTCATACCTGCTTCCAGATGGTGTCCATCTCAGTAACACGTCAGGGATGCCCAAATATGTTTTAAGAGCCAACATAACAAACAGAACTAACCATGTTTTGTGGAAGAGTTTGTTAGCACTGAAATGTTGGTAATACATGTTTGTGCACATACATTACCAAAACATAATACCTATTGCCTACACGATTAACAAAACCATATAATTACTTGAGTTAAAATAAATAAGGACAGTTTGTCTGCATACATATATACGTCTGTTTGTGGGTAAATGTCATTGGGAATTGTTCTGCAGACAACGGCTGAAATGCTGTTGCAGGTCACGTCAGATGTGATGGATTGTGGTTGTCTGCCAATGCAGTTGCAAAGGCAATGGCGTACAGACCACAACTGTGGGGATTGGGTTGCCTGTCCACATTCATCACATTCAATTGGATCTTTTCACTGCTCTTGTGCATATAGCTACATATGGCACAAGTGATTTCAGTAGACGGTGTCAACATCATGGAATCATAAATTGGGGATTGCAACTGTGACAAAGTTGCCCTCTTTAAATTGTCTAACATTCACCCCATGTTTTTTTGTTGTACATATTGAACATTCGACTCGAGGTACACTTTTCAAAGTTCATGTCCTCGCTCTCCTACGAAGCTCAACCCTTGTTTTGGTTTGTTCTTTTTCATTGTTGAAATGTATCAATTACATTTTTTCACAATATTTATTAATCGAATGACTCCAGTTTGGTGTTGGTAGTAGTTGTCCTGACATTGTGAACATTTTACAAGTGGCACCTGAAGAATTAAGTTTAATTGTACAGCCTTCCAGGTGGTGTGTAGTACTGTCACTGTGACATGGCTTCCTTTTATTGTTGCATTAGCATCAGTCATGAATGTCACGCTTAACAGATTACAGGAACAGCTTAAAGTCAGTCAGATTGGGATCCACACATGCCCAAGCCATGGAGCCTTAGTATACAATTCAACTAATTATATTGGGAACCCTGCACACTTGGCTATCAGGCAAACAATATAATCAGGTAATCATGGTGGCCATGCTGGTGGTGCTATGAACAAGGATGGACAAATTATAAAACAGTTATTGAACTAGTGTTAATGTACTACGCATAATAACACCAAATGGAAAAAAGTTATACGAAAGAAGGATAAAATATTATAATAATATTATGCACACAACATTAAAATAATTATTAGTGTAACAACATCTTGGTAATTAAAACATACATGGAAAGTGACACACTTTCAAGTTATCAATCTAGTTTATAAACATTTAAATGTTTCTTAAATGAGTCTTCAGATATTTTTGTTTTCTGCCAAACATTTCCATAACTCTTAGCTGATTAGTTACGTTGGTTTCGCAGGTCAAGATGATATTTTTTTCAATGACAGATTTGGGTTACATTTCAACTGAATTACAACACAAACAGAAGCGCACATATTTTTAGGGGAGGGGGGTACAAATTCTACAGGCGTTACGTTATGTTACGTTATCGTAAAAAAAATTACGTACTTTGTGGATTGCACAGGGCCATACCGGGAACATTTATGGACATCAACATTAAAATTAATAAGTGTAAACCTGCCCTGCAGCACGTTCATCGGGCATAAGCAGAGGAAATTCAACATATTGCTGTATACATTGGGTGGGCACCTCGAAACAAGCAAGTATAATGCCTAAAAAAAATCACAATAATATTATTCATATCCGACAGTGACGTATGTACCTCGCTTGGGAATGACAACCACATCAACGATGTTGAGCTCAAGGAAGCTGATCAGCTAAAATCGCTTACGCTTGATCCACCAGCGAAGTTTGGGATCGATAGCCGCATTTGGTTGTAGCAGATGCTCAACGATTTGGTCATATTTCGTCTCTGATATCACTTTCAAATTTTTAACTGATAGCAAATTGGTCACTACATCGGACATGCAAGTCTTATAATCATTAGCCATATTTAAACGATAAAATGCTTACCATACTATATCGTCAAATGTCACAAGTCAATTGTTATTCTAGAAGATAATTTTGTCAACGAAACATTTACTAAATTTATTGCAAACAATGTAATATAATGATCATAAAATGTACGCAAATGAAAAGTCAGTCAAGCACGTGTAATGAAATAAACCACACATATGCAACTCGAACAATGTACGTCTCACCACTCCGAATATCGCCGAGCGACTGACAGATCTATCATCTCCACTTGGGCGGGTCATACATCCGGGATGATTCTAGAATCGCCCCACAATCCACTTTGCCCTGTACATCATGACAATACACATAGTCATAGATGCCTAGCAAACCTAGACTAGTACACATGTCGGTGACTGTGTTTTTGCTGCGCGTTTGGCTGGCGTATTTTAGGAGCTCCAGGAGAGCACTCATTGTGATGACATAGTTAACATGTTCCGCTGAAGTGTCTTTTTCAAAATTTTCCAATCTGATTTGTAGAAGTCAAAAAACATTTACTTAAATTTTGGTTGTCAAAGTCATCGACCTGAAGGTAGCTAAATTTTTCTTTAAAACCTTTATAATTTGTATTTCCGTACACTTGTGTGTGCCAAATCTGAGGGACATTAAACTATTAGCACATTGTTTTCTAGGGTTAGCAAAATTTGTTGAACCAAAAAATGGTTGATTGGGTTGAATTTCTCGGCGACAATCCCCTCTGTTTGCCATCATCTAGATGATTGTCACCCACCATGAACATACAAAAATTATTCTTTTTGGTGTATTTAATAGTTTCCTGATGAGTTTCACGAAAATAATGCCTTAGTAATGCCGATGATTGAAGATTTTGAAGACTGAAAATAGTGCCGTTCCTGGCATTTAGGTCGCGTGACCCGATTCTTGCAATGTGACTGGCTGATGCCGTTGTTTACAAACACAAGGGACCATGTGCTTTTATTGCCGTATTATTTAGCCCCTTCTATTCTATGAATTTAAATGAATTTTGTGGCTTGTTGATTTTGCTAACAAATTTTTATCATTATCTCATACATTTACCTGAACTTTCTAAAAAAAAATGTCTACCTTATTCATGATAATAACCCTGATATAAAGAATTGTATAGAGGGAAATTTCATGCTTCATTCAGTTGATGGAATATTTAACCTTGCTTTTCCCTTTTTATTCCAAATGAGTTACAGGTCAACAGAACAAAGGCACCTGATCTCTGCAATCAGAAAAAAGAGAGAAATTAGTCAAATTAGAAATTTCATTGGGGAGGAAACTGACAAAACAAGTGCAAAAGATGTACCTTAAAGGAGATTCCAAGCAGATTGGCAGTCAAAATATGGAAAAAGAAAACGTACCAAAGAAACAAATTAGAAAAAAGACTCAAAAGCCATGATTAGGACATGTCTGTTGAATTCCCAGAGTTAGAAGAGAGTATCCAGCAGAGTTAGAAGAGAGTATCTAGCGTGATATCTTGGATGGAAAGATAGATGGATGTAGGATTTGTAATGGGGTATGATGATGACGCGCAACCAAAAACTGTGTACAACGGTAAAGTTGAAAAACTGTTAAAGAAAGCAGGTGGAACTTATGTTGTGGGGTACTGGAGTGAGGTGGAAACTTACCAGGACGACGCTGTGGATTATGACTTTTCAAAGTATGCCCTTGCTGCGGATCTGGTGTGTGAGGATTTGACTGTATCGTAACATTAACAAGACATTTTATGTATATATTGTAAATAAGTAGGTACGTTTGATTCTGTTATAAGGCCACCCTTAATGAATTGTTTGAGTTTGCAGTAACCCTACCCAAGGTTTTCAGGCGGGGTAGGGATTGGGTAAAGTTTTGAAAAAAATACGCGAAAGACCCTTCAAAAAATCAGTAAAAACTAAACGTCTGGCATCACCTATAGGACAATGGGTCGGTTGAATATGACAAACAGACAATTAATTAAGGGTGACCTAATTGTAACATCTTGACATGCAGCACCTTACATGTCTTTACTTTGCATGATTTTTACTTCAGAGATTTATTGAATTCATGTCTGCCCTGAAACAGTTGATAGTCACTAATTTAGCTAATTATTAATTATAATTACATCAAATTATTACCAATAATTTGATGAAAAAAGCTAAAGAAACAGTGTGCTATGATCACATTTGTTATTTCTTGGTACAGATACAATGACAAAAATTAATATAATAAAAATTGGGGGAATGTTGATTTCTTAAATTTTCCTTTATTAGTGAATGCGTACTGTTTATTAATTAAAGTAATTAAGATTATTAATTGATGATTGAGATAAATCATGAATTAAGTGAAAACTGCACAAACAGTTTGTGTTTTAAAGGGGCTATCTCCCCTAAAAGTTTCATTAGAATCTCTCCAGTATTAAAAAAGTTATGACACTTTGTATTCTCAAAGTGAAACTTAATTAACCCAAAAGGTCACAACTTTTCTTTTGTTTTTCTAGTAAAATGGGTGGCACACCTAATCTTTAAAATGTCATAACTTTTTTAATATTCAACCTAGAACAAAGATCTAAATGGCATTTTAAAGTACAACTGTACTCAATTGATTGAAATTGACAAAAATGGAATCGCATATGAAACAGCGGCCAATTCCAACTTGTTTGTGGGACAGCCAATTATTTGAATTCCAAATTGGGATGGCTCGTATTGGAATTACAACAACAGTAAACATTTGTCATGACCCGCGTCTGGTTGGGTGTCTGTGTGGTAAGCTGTTGTGTTTAACCCTCATACAAAGGATGGATTGGTTTGTTAATAGTGCATTCTGGAACAACAAAGAGATCAGCCTACTTTGAATCTTGTTTCAATAAATTTTCCCTATTCATCTTTATGTTGTTGTGAGGAATCAGAATAATACTGTTATTTCAATTAAATACTTTTAAACTACTAAATATTTTTACAGGAAGGAACTTTAGGATGTGTATGTTACTGTTACAAGCAACCGTACAATATAAATACAGTATGATGCAATATTTCTGACCGACAACAAAATATACTAGCCATTCCGACTTTGGTCCATCGATGTTGTGCAGAATCGGAATTATACTGTTATCTCATTCGTGTGTAATCACAAATTCCCTTTTGTTGATGCTGTTTTTACAGTAAGGAACTCTAAGTTGTGAGGGTTACCGCATGATATAAATATGACACTTAACAGCCCTTAACACATGGTAGAAATTAGCATGCTACCCATTTATGATCATTATTAGCAAAGTTATAACTTTTTTGCAGAACCCATTTAAATTGTTCCTAATTGTGTTACGGAATTTCATCACACGAAACGTTTAAAACGGTCTTGGCTCAAAGTCCGGGTGCGGCTTTAAATAATGTTTTTGCCAGCAACAAACGGTGAAGAGGAAAGTTGGGGTTTATGTCAAAAGTCAGGGTGCAGCTTTAATTAGGTGCGGCTACAATTAGAGAATTTACGGTAGTGTCTTTCACTGAGCAAAACATACGCGAGAATGGATATGTACATGTATTTTTGTTTAAATGTATGGATAAAATTGTTTACATGTCATGTGTACAGGTAAACAAAATATAACCTCTCAGGACAAAACTCTGTTTTCTGTTAAAACTTCCCCTAGACAAAACCTCACATATGCTTCAAGAACAGGAAAGAAACAGCTGTGTTTATAAATGTAATTGAAGAAAGTGCCAAAAGTTCTGAGTCAATTTCAGGTCAAGTATGACACCCTCAGAATTAAGCACAATATCTCAATGGAGCTTTTGTTGTTTTACTGTATAATAATATGTTAATTTTATTTTAAGCGAGTAGATGTTGCAATTAGATTTAGAACCACGTGGTAGTGTGTCTGTAAATTAATATTTAACTTAACACTATGTTTGCCCCTGATATCAACCCAAACCCAAACCACTGTGACTGTGTGCCAGTGTTTAAAAGCATGCAAAGTAGTACCTTTTTTATTCTATCATAATTTTCATGTAATTTATTATGTACAATACCAAAGAATATTATTGTATAGATTTGGTGCTATATAATAAATTAATAAACATTAAACATTCTCATGTATGTATGTTTAAATTTTTTTTAATAACTTTTTTATATGTAATTTTAATGTGCGACATGTATGTGTGTTTATATGTTTTATTATCTCAACATGTACTTTTAATGAAAAAAGTGTGTATATTTATACATATTTTTTTACTTGTATTTTATGTGTATAATTTTATATATCGACTGTTTTGTCTGAAATAAACATTTATAATAAATTACTAAAAACACAGTGGCCATATTTGATCAGTCATACAAATTGAAAAGTATATTCAAGTATTTTTATGAAGCTTGTTTGTACAAAGGAGCACTTAACATATATTATGTATATATATATCGTATCGATAAATGCAGAAAAACATGTTCACATCTAACAGTGTGTTTGTTTTGCTTGTAGGCAATAGAAGCAATGTGATGTCTGCAACTAAAGTTAAAGAAGAACCATGTGATGTATTCGAGACACAGTTGGCAGTCTTTGAACAAGATGTCCTGCTCCCTCGGTCATCCTGCAGACAAACCACTGCTTCTCTCCAATGCCAGTCCTCAGATGGGGTTACACATGATGGAAACGTAGTTTGTTCGGATATACAAATAGACTACACAGGTAACTTTGTGGAAAAACCTTACATCAAGTCTGAAAGCTGTGAGGTAGAAACTGCAGAAAACAGCAGTTTGCAACGTGTTAGAATAAAGTGCGAGGTGGATGAGATTGTTGCTAGCAGCACTGGAGAGACTACACAGTGGATGGTGTGTGAAAATGATGCTCTGGGAGGAGTCTGGAAAGTCGAGAAAACCGACTGGCCAAGCGAGACATATGCAGTACAGGACTGCACTGATAACACTGAAGACGTTGATAAGCCACATGTTTGTTCCATGTGTGGCAAGTTATTTGTGTCGTACAGTCAACTTGAGGAACACATGTGCAGCAAGGTTGGGATGTTATATAAACAGTCCAGTAGTCTTACAACGCATGAACAGTCCGACATGCATGGAGACAAAACAACGTGTGGCGGTTCGTCTGCTCATTCTGGTGACCGTACTGCAGGTGAAAGAAGAGAGAGAGATGAGGAAACATCCACGTGCTTTTTATGTGGAAAGTCATTTGCTGAACACAGCAAGGGTGAACAGTTGTACACATGTGGTACGTGCGGACGGTCATTCAAACAGTCATGTACGCTGGATTTCCATGAAAAAATACTGCATGCAGGTGTAACTTCTTTTTCATGCTCTCAATGTGGACGGTTATTCACAGAACTACATGCCTTGAAAACTCATGAACTAATGCACACGAAAGTTCATGAAAGGAGGCGTACAGGCATAAAACCATTTACCTGTTCTATATGCAGGAAATCATTCGTACAGTACTATGGTTTGAAAACCCATGAACTAATTCATACAGGAGTAAAGCCGTATACATGTGACATTTGTGGCAAATCATTCAGACAACGCATTACTTTGAAGAATCATGAAGTAATTCATTCAGAGGTAAAGCCGTATACGTGTGACACTTGTGGCAAATCATTCAGACAACACAGTACTTTGAAGAATCATGAAAGAATTCATACAGGGGTAAAGCCGTATACGTGTGACACTTGTGGCAAATCATTCAGACAACACAGTACTTTGAAGAATCATGAAAAAAAAATTCACTCAAGTGTGAAACACACCTAACACAGATCATTCATACTCTGAAATGTCATCAACGGTTTCACACAGATGCAAAATGCAAAGATTTCACACAGCAAAGTGCTATGAAATCCCACGATAGAACTCGCACGCATGTAAACCTTTGTTCACGTAACACTTCATAAAATGGTACACACATCTTTGTAGTGTGAAGCGTCATAAAAAACAACATGTGGGTATACAGTTACACTTGGCAAACTGTATATAAAAGTCGAGGTGAACAAAGAAGACGTGAAAAACACTGGTAAAACCTTTCTCTTGATTTTGATGGTAAATCGTTCATGTAATGTGATCTTAAGTGACATGAAATAACTCATACAGGTGTAAGATCATACTATTGTGGTTCATGTGGAAGTTTGGGTTACTCAGTCAACCTGAAAAATACACAGAAGTTCAACCAAATGAATGTAATGCTGGTGAAAAGTGATTACTGTATATGTGAACTACATCGAAATAAGATAATTACCGTAATTGGGTAATGTAGTGGGTGTGTAATTGTCTGTGGCGGTGTAGTTTGACTTGTCTATCTTGTGTACTGTCTGTACTAGTCTGAAATAAAAGGATTGAGTGATTGTTTTTTGTTTTCGGTGACATTATCTTGTAACCGCTTTGGAGGTGGATGATGTAATGTGGGACAGACGTCTCGACACTGACGAGAATCACAGCGATGTGGTTCTGGAGGAGAAGAAGAAGAAGACAAAATAATATCGACATGATGATAATGCAGAATGAAATTACTGCTATCATCAGGAAGCAGATCCAGCAGTCAAGTCAAGTCCGAAATGCAAAATGTGTTTTGTAATTGCATATTAAGATAAGATAAGTTACGCTTTGTCATGAAAAACAGAAAATCCTTGGAGTTTCTCTTGCGTCGCCCGGAGCTACGCGCGCAGCCGTCGCAGAAGGGGTCGAACAACTCGGCAGTGGACGTCCCAAAGATGCACGACCAAGCGTGCAATGCTTTGAATGTGGCCGGGAAGAGACGACTGGAGTGCAAATCCTGAGTCTGGATCATGAGAATCACATGATCCATGATGATGCATGCTGGATAGCTGATATCTTGTTGTGGATGGAATCAAGTAAGCTAAAGCTTAATCCAGATAAAACAGACCTTATTATTATTGACACTAAACAACAACGAAATAGGGTCATCAGCCATTTCCCAGTTAAACTGCTTGGCAGTGATACATTCCCATCAGATACTGTTCGTAATCTTGGTGTTGTCTTTGACAGTGACTTCAACTTTCGCCAGCATATTTCTCAAGTATGTAAATCCTGTTTCTATCATATTCGTGATCTCCGTCGAATTCGGCGTCTCATATCGATATCTACTGCTAAAACAATATCAACGGCATTAATTAGTAGCCGCCTTGACTATTGTAATTTTCTACTTAATAATATTGCTAAAAGAGACTTAGCTAAATTCCAACGAGTACAAAATTGTCTGGCACGTGTGGTTCCCAGGACGCCTCGGTTTTCACCATCACTGCCACTACTTAAACAGTTACATTGGCTTCCAGTTTCTTGTCAAATTAATTTTAAGTTTTAAGATGTCCACTCTTACATATCGTGCTCTATCGACACAACTACCACCCTACTTGGCTAGTCTCCTGCATCTTTCAAATATTCCGAGGCAGCTAAGATCATCAATTTCACAACAACTTATTGTACCTAAAACAAAACTTAATTTGGGTGAAAGTGCTTTCTCTGTCGCTGCGCCTAGGGTCTGGAATGAACTCCCCATCACTTTGAAAACATCTGAAACTATTGCTATTTTCCGAGAAAAAAAACTGATGTCATCTATTCCAAATTGCATTTCCACCATAAATGTTCGGTTTTCCCTCGTTCTGATACAGACTTTTGCGCGTCCCTGTTCACGATTATGCTTAATAATTCTGTTTCGTTGCGCCTCTGAGCTCAGGTTCCTGATGATGTAGGCGCAATAGACGTTAATTATTATTATTATTTAAATACGAAATATGTCAAATTGTTCCGAAACAGTTATGGTAGCTGCTGAAGAAGACTCAATGTACAGTGGCGTATCTAGTACGATCTCGCGGGGAGGCCAAACCTAGTCACCCTTGCTATCATGTAGCGGCGCAACGGAAAAATACGGAGAAATAAAGCCAAAGGTAGTATGGCCATATGCCTCGCACTTTATACGCCACTGCCAATGTATAATACGCACCAGGTTTCTGGACCACCATAAAATACGCATAGACTGGAAGACTTAAAACAAGTTTAATCAATCTCATATCGGATCTCAGCTGGTCCGCGCTCATGACGAATGACGAACTGTCACACTGCTTTTACTAATAATTTCGAAATGATACCAACTGATATCATGGTCGCGGTGGCAAGGAGACACGGGGCTGCATGTCACGCGGGTTTTATGTCGAACATCATGAGTGAATCCTTAAGAGGCGTTCGTATTTAAATCTAATGTCAAATAATCTCGGGGATCGCGATCTATACGCTATCAGCGTGTCCATGTAAATAATTTCTGCCAACACGTGCATTGAAATTAGCTTGTTTGTATTGATATTTATAGAAACGAAATTGACAGATAGCTGCGTACGTGACAGCGTGACATAGAAGCCAAATGCGTGAGTTTCACACCAAATGCGTGACCGAGACTTGGTAGGCCTAGGGGAAAGGGTCTAAGACGCACCCTCTTAACTTTGGGGACGAAGTTAGGAGTTCTGCTATGTGAGCTTGTCGATTCCTAGCCCGTCGCGAAGCCTTAGGAATTGGTGAGAATGGTTCAATTTACTGCCCGATAGGTTGTGCATCTTGGCCTAGCATGTCTACTACCATATTTACCTCCTGGCCACCGCCTACAACCTGCTCATGGTCCCCAACAACCCGCTCCTGATTAACTACAGTCAGGTCCTGTCCCCTACAACATGCTCATGACCAACTACAGCCTGCTCCTGACCCAATACAGCCTGCTCCTGACCCAATACAGCCTGCTCCTGACCCAATACAGCCTGCTCCTGACCCAATACAGCCTGCTCCTGACCCAATACAGCCTGCTCCTGACCCAATACAGCCTGCTCCTGGCCAACTACATTTGCTTCTGATCCATTACAACCTGTTCCTGACCAACTACAACCTGTTCTAGACCCAAACACAGACTGCTCCTGACCAACTACATCCTCGTCAAGACCCCAAACAGCCTGCTCTGTTAGGATGATTCCACATTGGCACCTCGTAGGTCGCTTTTATAGCCAGGTTTTGCTATCTGAAAACAACATCATTAGATCATTAATGGTCACAATCTCGTGTCAAAACAGTCACAGCTTACTCCACTGTGAAATTGTAAAACACCTCGCTATTATTATATCAGATAACCCAAAGCACTTGGTTATGTTTAGTCATTGTAAAACAGTTAGCCTTTTCTGCATAATGGTGCATATGATGTTTAACAATTTATATTTATAGGCACAGTTTATTCATAATAATCTCTGGGTTATTTTTTATTACAAACCTAGGTCTATATTAATGATCGCAAACATGTACATTTGACTGGTTTTTATTATTATATTATTATTATTATCAGCATAGCCAAGTCAGCTGCCTAAAACGTACACCCTGTGTGCGTTTTGAGAACGAGAGTAGGGTGCGTTTAGAGCACAAACATGTTTTTCGTTTACAGGGTCATTTCTCAGATGCGCAGAGTTATTTGTCATTGATTTAATGCGATAATATATGTCAGAAAGTTCGCCATCATGGGAACCCTAAATTATCCATGCTATCTGCCATCTGAAGTGAGTTTGAAATTGACTAAAAATAGTAAGAAAAAGTGTCATTTTACCTTGCTGTCGCTCAAATCTCCTCATTGCTGCTTTGACTATCCACGTCTACTGCACAAGGTCAGTGATCATATCAAGTTTCAATCTGGAGGCTGATTACATCCTATTTTCGGAATACCCTAGAAAGTGGGGTGGGCCTCTTGTGCACAGTGCGCGTCTTAGGCACTTTCCCCTACTCTGCACTGATAATGTATAACTGCATGAAACGGGCACTTAGCTTTATTTGAATGTGGACCCGCTGTAACTTGGGTAATGACAGTCATTTCTTTGAATTGTTTCTTTCCTGTTGGGCTAGTTCCCAAAATTCAGAATCGCGATCGACCGACCAAGACTGCAACCCAGCTAAGTGCTAAGTGGGAAGAAGTACACATGATTCAGCGCACTACCATCCATTTGGTAGGACATGGGACATAGTAGTAGGGGCCAACACCCGTGGCTCCCGAGCATGACCCTATCTAAACCGCAAGCATCTAGACACCGACCTTGGCGTTGGCGCTAAACCGTGGCCGTGAACCAGCCAGTCTACCTGTCTACCACTTGGTGGCAGCACACGTAAATTATTCCAAATCGATTCGAATGGGGCGCTCGGCGTTTATGTTTAGCCGACCGTTGATGCGTTAACGTCGGATGGTATATTTTCGCCCATTTATCACCAAGAAAATAGCATTTTGACGGAGAAAGAGCATTGTTTAATGGAGCTTTCAGGTATATTGACATTTACATAAAACTTTTATTTAAGTGTGTCAGCGATGGTGTGACCGATAATTCAGCTGTTTACAAATTACAGCGTTGTTGTCGTTGTCAACCTCGTATCGACATATGGGCGTGGTCGTGGACCAGTCCTGGTGGAATGCTTCTCCTTCGTCAAAACTTAATTCAGTGGCACAATCACGCTAGAGCAGTTTATATGAGGTTTATTGCAGATTGATGCCTAGTAGGCTAGTTATTATAGTAGTTAAATTTGTTCTTTTGTCGTCACTATTGCCTTGGACTCGTGAGTCGTTGATCGTGATTGGTGTGAATGGCGTAGACGTAGTGAATAGAGCTCTCTCACCTGGGCGGTGCTGGCGTCTACAGGTGCGCACAATTTTGTTTGGTTTATAGTAAATGCGTCAGTATGACGTACCACTAATCAGTGTTAATATCTCACTTCACGAAAGTAGAAATACGAAGTCAAAAGAAACTACAGACGCAAATAATATATATTCTTCTTCTTCCGGGTACGAGTCAACCCTCTCTTCAAGGCTTATAGACTCGGTGTGTGTGCACACCTGCTGAAGTGCTGCAAGAGAAAGTAATAAAATATTTGGAAGAAAGAGAAAAGATGATACCATGTGCGTGAAGAACTGCAATTTGTGGAGAGGAAAAGTTGATAGTGTGAAAAATGTAATATCAATTAATGTTGCAAGATGTCGGTTCTCCTTTGCCAGTGGCAGTGCAAGTGTTTGATCATAGTGGTGACACTTGCTTCACTGTTGTAGTTGTTATGAACATACCATGCTGCCCGTCTTTGGACCATCTCTATTTTGTTTTTGTACGTTTGTGTGTTGGGTGTCCCATATGGCAGTGGTATATTCTAACTGGGGTCTAACTAAAGTGAAATAAGCACTGGTTTTTAATTTTCCTTCTTCCTGGTGTGTGTATATATATATATATATATATATATATATATATATATATATATATATATATATATATATATATATATAGATATAGATATACTTATTATATAATCGTGCAAGTGAGTACAATCACTAGTCACTACATCTATAACTAGTCTATAGCGTAGACATTAGTGAGTAGGCTTCTACTTGGATAATTGGCAGAGTCCTTGTTTTGACACAAATGGTAGTTTTGTGAGCTCTGTGAGTCCTCAACAAGTTTTTTTCCATTTCTCTGTGACTGTGTGGGATCGTTTACTTCCCCTGGCATAGACACCAGGAAGAAGGAACCAACTGCTTTTAATGTCTCTTCCGAAAGACATGTAGGCAATGTGGGGTAGAAAATAATTCCTGAGTTTCGAAACAGTAGCATACATGTGGTTTTGAAGGCCGATCCCCAAAATTTTGATGGTCTACCACAAGCTCTTCATTGTATTCTTTTTAGCTTGTCTATGTCCTTCTTATGATATGGCCTCCATGCTTGTATACAATATTACAAATGCAGTCAAAATATTGGATTGTACAGGGGTACAATTAACTGTTTTTCTATATATGTGATGGTTCTAAAGCCTAAACAAAAAATTTAGTGTTTCAGGTAACGGGCCCAATAAACTTAGGTAGGGTAGGTAGGTAAATATTTTTTTATTATATATTTTTTAACATTACAGTTAATTTATGGACACACTTCATTACACCGAAATAAAAATAAAGTGTCTGTACCAATGGCAATAGTCAGTGCTGAATGTAAATATCATGTAATAAAATCGGTTTAATTAAAACAAAGAATACTGTTATACCGAACCCTTAAAAATTATAATGTGCCGCAACACCCTTTCGCCAGAAATGTTCCAACTGCGATTCACAGATTTCACATAGCCATCCCTGCTGCACCCAGTACAGATGGGAAATACTGTTTTGAAACTTTGTTTCAACTTCACGTCTCTTTCAGCTCCGTCTGCACCACAAATTTGTGTAATATCATATGTTCCTTCGTCCCAGGGCAGAGCTGTAGAATGGGGCTTGAACAGTTGATGTCCATCCTAACTACGACGACGCCATGCAGTGAGTGACTTGGCGGTGTGATGTGGCTACCACAAGTGTAGTCAAACTGTGACAGTAGCATAGCAAACGTAGTTTTCTGCCGTTCTGACAGTTGTCTTCTCTTGTTTTCCGACATTCAACACACTATATGAGCTGTCGGGCTGTTTGCGCAGTGAGGTGTGCCTGACGTGTCATCCTCGTCATGGCTCATCATGTTACTTGACGTTAGACGTTTTGTAAATTGTTTTGGTGGCATCTTGGCGGAAGTTTTGTCCATGTCCTTGCCTGCTTGCTCCTTAACAGCTGATGCCACTTTGAAGGGCCGGTATTGGCAGGATCCAGCGTGCATGAGATCATGATGAATTTACATCTAAGTGCCATAATCACGTTTATGACTGGCGTCGACGAGGTAAACAACTCGTCCGTGTGCAACACGGTCGTGCCAAAGTCCTTCCTCCGGTTCTGCCATGGCGATTTCACACGATCTATCGCTGCAGCCATACTCTTTGGCAATGCTGTCAAACATTTCATTTGACAGTATAACAGATTTCCGTGTAGGATTTTCATGTGGAATAAGCACTGGCGTTTTATTATGCAGATTAGAGACACAAGTGCCATCTTGCCATCCCTAGCCAACGTGATTCAGCATGTAGCAAGACTGCTTATTGGGTGAAATATTAACGATCCCGCCAATCACGTGTGCAGGCCCAAATAGGTTTGGTAGTGCACACATGTCATTGAATATGCACTTTGAATTTTACTCACGGGTTATTTTATTAGTTTTAGCTAAATGTAACAAAACAAACATTGATTGAAATATAAAATAAAAAGATTACGGTCAGCCCGTTTTTCTAGGTAGGGTCGGGTTACCGGAAACACACCTTTTTCGCCTACGCCTAATTAGCCCTATAATTTGATTACCTTTTCTTTTGAAGCAGCAATCCCACGTTGCTCTGAAACTTTCATGTCAGCTCTAAATGTTACTCCCAAGTCCTTTTCGTTTGTGGTTCTACCTAGTACAGTGCACAGCACCCCCCATTTTATATTCTTCGTCCATGTTTCCATGTCCTATGTGTATGCATTTACACTTCCCAAAATTTAATAACATTTGCCATTTTTCTGACCATTTAACACATTTTTTTGGATCGTCCTGTAAACTTTGTATATCTGTATAATTTGTATCCTTTCTGAATTCATTCAAATTCGGAGACGTTTCGTGTAAACGTTACATATGAATTCACACATGATCATCGACAGACAGCCCACGTGAGTGACGTGACAGCCCCATGTCTTCTTGCCAGAGTGGTCATGATATGGGTATGGTGGGCACAAGTTACAGGGCGCTGGTACCATGCTTCATTGACATACTGACTGGCAATGGGCTGCAAATTGATATTTAAGCTAACAAGACTTGCTTAACCAAGCATACAATCAGACACATGCTAGTATTAGTAGTAGCAAACATTGAGCATGCTGAACGTCTTCTAAGCATTTAAGCCAGACGTGTGCAGGGTGTATTAAAAAGCTAGACGGGGCGACCATGTTATTTTTAATTTCTTATATGAGATTATGGTTCCGAGTGTCACTTCACCTCAACGGATTGCTGTGAAATTTTAGCACAATTGTTTTGTCACCACACCTCACTTTTTTAGCCTATGTGCATGGTTGTTTGAAGAAATTAGTTTTACCGTTCTTTCTTTAAAAATATTCTTGCATTCCATTTAATTGGCTTGAATGCTGAAATTGTTGACACCACAACAAGCAATACTAGTTTTAAGGACCTGGTATAAAAAAATTATGAACCACACAGTTTTAACAGGACAAGCATGTACAGGGATTTCTGCGAAATATCTATTTTGTATATTTTTGCTTATTCAAAATAATCAAACTACACTGTCACTGTCAGCGTATTGGTTAATCATGTTGGAAGGAACATGTCTACCTGTGGGTGTAGTCTAAAGGAACATGTCTGCCAGTGGGTGTAGTGTAAAGGAACATGTCTGCCAGTGGGTGTAGTCTAAAGGAACATGTCTGCCAGTGTGTGTAGTCTAAAGGAACATGTCTGCCAGTGGGTGTAGTGTAAAGGAACATGTCTGCCAGTGGGTGTAGTCTAAAGGAACATGTCTGCCAGTGGGTGTAGTCTAAAGGAACATGTCTGCCAGTGGGTGTAGTCTAAAGGAACATGTCTGCCAGTGGGTGTAGTCTAAAGGAACATGTCTGCCAGTGGGTGTAGTGTAAAGGAACATGTCTGCCAGTGGGTGTAGTCTAAAGGAACATGTCTGCCAGTGGGTGTAGTGTAAAGGAACATGTCTGCCAATGGGTGTAGTGTAAAGGAACATGTCTGCCAATGGGTGTCTTGAAGATGGGCAAATGTCTGACAACGACAGGTAAAATAAAATAAACGAGCAATAATGGCTATAATAGACACGAACAGCTTCCACGGAAGCCATTCGTTGCCTTTTTAGAAAGCTCAGAACTGGCAACAAAGCTAAGGGCATGTTAGTGTAAAGTACTTTGAGCAGTCATACAGACTGGATATCGCATTATATAAGAACATACTTTAAAATTATTCCTTTTGTTTTCTATACATAAAAGAAATGATTATAAAAAATGAATTATTTTAATCAATCATACAAACCAGATTCAATACAGCTACTGCAGAGTTGTTCATGTGCGTAGCTAAAATGATGAATCAGCCGATCAATGCCAATTTATATGTCCCTATATTACCATGGTGACACTGCATCGGTCCAGTTTCCATGCCCTGATGTTTACCTGTGTTATTTTCATCTGCCTAAGTGAGTGCTGCCACCTGATCCATTGTGGCTATGTAGAACTCTGTACAATTTAATCTTGTCACATAGTATCTACTTACCAACGCAAGTAATGTTGAATAATTAACGAGGTGGTCTAATTGTCAATTAAAGTAGTATTTGTAACCCTGCTACAACTATTGATTATAGGTTATTTTTGTCCACAAAGTGTCATTTCATTCAGCTGTTACAGAAATGGTTCCTGATTCAGTCACCCTCGTAATCCCAGACAACTTGGTTCCCAGTGTATGTGTTCAGAATAATGAGTTTTCCAGATGAACAAATCATGCAATTAACTGGGTATATAAGCATTTGGAAATTCCATTCCCGTGAAACAATGATCGGATGTTGCGGTTTCCGGATAATCGGCGTCTGGATTCATGAGGGTCCTTGTTACTGACATCTTCTTGTACTGTAGAATCCTAATAAACAAAACAATATTATATCGCTCGTATAGCCCATTGTGAATTGGGTTTGTTGGTGTTCAAATCATTTAAGTAAGAACTGTAATATGCATAGTCGGTATAATAAAGGATGACATAGTTTTGTTAAAATTATCAAAAGAATTGGCTTTGATCGTTAGGTGGGGCAATTTGCACTGATGACAATTATAGAATGAATTGCAGGCCAATGAAGACATGACAGTGCGCAGGACGATGAAGACGTGACAGTTTGTGGGTCGACTGCTGATGGGGAATGTTTGGCAGTGTCAGCAAACCTGTGAAGGTAACCATATCTAGAACATCCCTTTCCTGTTGCTACTCATGGGGGTGGTAGACAGGATGTTAAGAGAATACCCCTAGAAATTACAATTGTCTAAATCTAAAAGCTGGGGTGAGACTGCGTTTCGCCATTTCTGTCATTACAATGTAAAGGTTATTAATAAATTTTATGTGTAACTGTGTTTACTTTACTTCGTGTAAAGTAAACACATTTACACATCAAAGTTCACATGTTTGGTTGTTTGCTCCAATAACAGTAAAATAGTAAAAATACTACTTAATTTTTAGAGGAAAGAATTATGGAGTGTGAACAGGTAAAAGTTATTTTCCTTCACTGCCATTTTTTTATGTACATATTTCTACATATTTAAAATAATTGGGAATGTGCAGGTGTGTAGATGATGTCAGCAAGTTTACAGTGTAATAATAAAATAAATAAAAGTTTGTGTGATCAATTTCTTCACAATTGCAACTGTAAAAAGTACTCTAAGTGTAAACATATCCAACCCTATACTAATACTTGTTTATGCAATGACACTGTCCCATGTAGCATTGTGTTCCTTTTGATTGGCCCCTTATAATGTTCAGAAACTGATAAATGGCCAGTGGTCAGGGATAATTTACTATCAGCTCCCTGTAGATCCATTTACAGTACCTCAACAGATATATTAAGGCTCCTCCTTAATTCTCTTAAGGGTACCTCCATTCTCTTAAAGGTCCCTCCTCAATTCGATTTTTTTAGTCTCTTTTCAAATTCTTTTTGCAGAAAACCAAATCTACCTAGTGTCCACTGCAACATACTAGCTCGTTTGTGCCACTTTTGTAGGTATTTTTGTGTGAAATCATCAAACAAACTATTAAATGACTTGATGTTTAATGATGATATTTTGATCAAACATTAAGTGAAGTGAAAATGGAGACACTGAAAACTCATGAATTTCACCCTTGATGAAATTTCTTAACATTGTAATGTAATTGGATGGAAGTTACGACAATGATCAGCATTAACCCGCACAGTGTTTTTTGGAAATCCAATATTTTGGGCCTTACTAGATCTAACAACTAAAGTCAATTCTTTCGATGATTTGAACAAAATTGCATTTTAAAAATAAATCGAACCGGATTTGTGATTGGGTAATTTGCATAAGTATGAATAGCCTTATGAGCAAATGAGCATGCCATAGTAGCTACTAGATATGTTTGATTTTTCATGAAACGAAATGACTCTAAAATGAAATAAGAAAATTTAATTAAAGAAAGACATTTAAAGAATGAGACTTATTTCCATGCAATATTTTTAAAGCCATGTATTTTTTTCAGACCACATACACCCAGAATGATGTCACTAGTCATGGCTTATCGCTGTCATGGAAACAGCAGTTCCTCTGCAGGTGGACGCAGTGCCATCTGGTGTCACATACAGATGTAACAGGCAACATTCCAGCATCTCGCAGTAAACATGCCATTTGTTTCTATGGTGACTACATTTATATGTATGGAGGCCAGTATGGAAGCACTGGCTATCGGGATTTATGGCGATACAACATAGGTAAGAGTCATCTACCTATCAAAATGTGAAGTGGTGGAGAACGATGTTGATTCATTCACTAGGTGCAGCTTAGTTAATATTTATGTCCACAAGGGCCACCATCTTCCACTATGTAAAACCATATTAGCAAACACTGAGAACATTACTTCATGATTAGCTAGCGTTGGATAGAATGAAAAGATTATGTTGCGGTATTCAGGAATGTTATGTGTGGTTAATTATAAACATATATGACAGTCTGACTTTTTAAGTGGCACCAACATTAAATTGTGGTTGTGAAATAAATGAATCATAAAAGAAAAGAGTGTGTAAGGTATAGATGAGTGGGGAAGGGGAGAGAGCCCCTTGGGAGGAGGTACAGGTGTATGTTGGGTGTGGGAATGAATCTGGGTGAACTTTGTCTACTTTTAGGCATGGGAGAATTTCAGATGCACAATGATGCTTTTGGTTAGTTGGTTTCTGCAACAGTTTCAAACTTAATAGTGAATCACATTCTCCGACCCCCGATTGTTGTGGTAACTTACTTTTGGGGTTGTTTAATATGAAAACTGTTGACCTTTATTTTGGTTATAAAGAATCTACTAGAATAGGATATCCCATGTTACATTTACATATAGAAAATGTTTTGCAATTTTTGGAGAGATGTTTTGTATATTAAATAAATTATTAACCAGATTATCTTGACAACAATCTGGTTAATAATTGTTGTCCGAAAGATAAATTTTATATTTTATTTATTGAAGTCTGATGTATCCAAATATATATGCCACTTAATCATTAGCCTATGCAATACCAAATGTTACACAGGCCTTCGTTTATAAATATTTTCTTCAGGTCTCTAGGTATACAATGTATGGAGGGAAATACTAATAATTTGTGTTCACTGATGTGTTCTTTCAGAACATAGTGGATGGGAAATCCTCCGCGGCACTGGTGAACTTCCTTCGCTGCTACAGTCACACACTCTGGTGGCCAATGAGGTAACTTCAGTGACATTCAGTGCCATATTGTAGAAAATACAATTTAAACACCAGTAAACTGCATCATTCACACTTGAACCAATTGTAGAAGTCAGTGGTGGTACAAGACATCTAGGATTGTATGTGTATGTATTGTGAAGAATGATCATCGTAAAAAATCAAGTTATAGAGTAGAAACTATATATATATATATATATATATATATATATATATATATATATATACATACATACATACATACATATATACATACATACATACATATATATATATATATATTGTAATCTTGACTGCCCAAATGTGTTTTAATGGACCATAGTTTTTAAATATAATGTTTATGAATATCAGTGTTGCCCACTCTTTACAAATAGTGGTTGAACATTTCCAACATGATCATGTTATTGGCATATCATGAACAGCAATAAAGTTATGTTTCCTCAGCATGTAATGTCAAATATTTGCATTATTGCACTATGCATGTGGTATAATTGACCCTGCAAAATATTTGGTTTGATATTAAAAAGAATAAACACTGCTTTCTGTTTCAATTCTTACGTCACGGTTGATTCTGTTTTGGATGTATTTTTTTGATGTTTTATTTTACGTAAATTCATATTCAGATCCAAAGACTGATTGCGTAACATTGTTGTGAGAAATGCCAAAGAAACTGAAGACTTCTCTCTATCTTTGTCAATTGTTCTGTTGCATGACTGTCCGCAGGACAAGCTGTATGTATTTGGGGGCAACTTCAGTGCTGACCTGGAAACACCACTGTGGATTTTTCATCTTGGTAAGATTATTGTACATTTTCATACTGACGCACACACGTATGTGCAAACATTCACACACACTGCTAGCGTGGTGGGTCATTCCGCTTTCACGGAACTAAAGCAAAGGTGATCATGTTTGTTGGCATATTGTGAACCTCTTACAGAATTCATGCAACATGCAAATAATAGTCAGCCTTCCCCTTGTAATTAAGTTAGTGAAAGAAATATTGTATGCAATCATTTTAAAATAAAGACTAAAATTCACAATCTCAAAAGTGTTCACTCATAGTTGACAGTTATCAGATTGTGTCTTCACCCATTCATTATGATTCATTATATTTAGATGTGTATGACGGAGCCCATGCCTTATCTTATGTCTTGATGTCTCTGGCCGTGTCATGTATTAGGTGCACTAGTTGTAGCATTGCTGCACAGTTAACCATTTCAACATTTAGATTAGTCTCGCTTGTCCAACTCTTGCACGCCTTTGTGATCCTGGTCAATTTAAGCAAAGTTTAAAGTTTATTCTTTATTGCATCATATAAATGGGTAAAAATTCACTTTTATTTGATGAGAACCTAATAACCTAATTATGTATGCAGCCAGAATTTGGGTGCGCACATAATTTCCATCACAAATGAAACGTACAGTTTGGATCCAGGCTCTGGTTTGTGCGACAAACACTGGTGCCACATTCCAGAGCCTGGATAATCGAGGCTACATTTAGATTACATTTTTAAGCAAATAGGCCAGGAAACATTGCTGATACTTGATAATTTGTCTGGCATATACAGGTACTCTCCACTGGCGGAAACATGCAGTTCGTTCAGAGGTCATGACCCCTTGTAGTAGGTGTGGCCACACTGCAGTTCGTTCCCATGGTGCAATGCACATCTATGGCGGCTATGTTGACTTGAAAGGCTCGAACAGCGAGTTGTGGACATTTGATTTTGGTGAGTAGAAATTGATTGCGGTATTGTTGGTTTTTTGAATAATTAAATTGTTGGCTGTCAAAAGAATGTTTGCACATAACTAAAATATTAGCTTTCCATTGATATGTGCACAGGAGCAAAGCTGTTAACTGAGGTGTAATGTCATATTTAATATGCTAGGCGTTTGTCAGTGGAAGGTAGCTTTTATAAAAGAACATTGTTCTTAAGTATGTTATTTTAGCTGTAAATACAATGTCGATGAAAACAGTGACAGGTTATAATACTTGTTATTTGAAATTTCTTTCAGTTTGCAAACAAACTAAGTTTAATGGATTTTTAGAGTGTTTTTAAACATATGGACCTGTCATATGGTACCAATTGACACACAACCAGCAAATTATACTAGGCTGTATTATCAACTAGGGACAGATTATTTAAATAGGGAAAGAAAGATTTTCAATAAAATCCACAAAACATTTACGCTTTAGAGAAACGCTTACTTATTAACATTTCTCTAAAGGGTCAATGATTTGTCATCTTTGTGATAAGTTTATTGCACATCTTTGATCTCTGATCGTTGTATGATTACTTATTAAATGTCTTTTAGTGACAGATGGTTGGCACCTTGGATACTGTGCTGAGGACGGTAAGCCTGGCCCTAGTGCACGGCACGGCCACTCGGCGGTGGTCTATGGTGGAGCAATGTGGGTGTTTGGAGGAGTGATGAATCTTGAGGCTAAGAGTGACCTCTGGTGTTGGAATTTTGGTGAGAGCTATGTTAATTTGGTTGAGTGTCACAGTTATTTTGTGTTGCAAATTTATTTTTTATGCATTTATTTTAATTATAAATTACTATGTTAAATTGTGTGTGTGTGTGCGTGCGTGCGTGCGTGCGTGCGTGCGTGCGTGCGTGCGTGCGTGCGTGCGTGCGTGCGTGCGTGCGTGCGTGCGTGCACATGAGCCACTGAGCAAATATAAAGTCATTAAGTATGAAAATTATTCTCTTAAAGGGACATTCTGGTTAATGCAATTTTTTTCTTAAGATATAAACGCCACATACCTATTAATTACAACAGCAATGTTGAATGTGTCAAACAAAACACTAGACGAATGCTATCTGCACTTAAACTTGTGTAGAATTTCCTGTAATTTTGCTACTAACAATAACATGCCATAAAACTCATTTTGCCTCCACCAGTATCAACTTAATTGCGACACAAAGCTGATCTTAACGCAATTTATGTTTTGTGGATAAGCGCCTCATATGATTATGTAAAAATATGGGGTACTGCTTTCAGACACTCATCAATGGAAGCGGGTTAAAGGTCACCATGGTGTGCCAGAACTGTGTGGCCACTCTGCTTGTACAGTCGCTGATTCAATGTTGATCTTTGGGGGCTCCACGCAGGGGGAACGGCAGAATGCTCTCTGGAGGTTCCATTTTGGTACGTTAATAATATCACTGTCGTTCATTGGTTAATAAGTAGGTCAACAATGGCAATCATTGTCACTTGGGTCATTAGGTCAGTAATCTGTATCGTTGATGCTCATTTTTATATTATGTATAAATTAGGATGGCATTCCATTCTCAACTGACATACAAATCAATGCCAAGTTTGAAGAACATTTCCCCGGCAGCTTTGAAGCAGTGGCTGTTGAAAACTGCAAAGCTGATTATTTTTTTGCTTTGCTACTAACAATTATGGATATGTATGTTTACATTTATCTTTTATTTATTTGTTTGTTTTTTATTCAACCTAATTTATTTTATTGGATGTTGAAATGGGTAAAATAAACATTGTTGGTATTGTTAATTTTATTATAATTTCAGGCACATCGGCATGGCAGAGGGTACGATGCGAGGGGGTTCCACCTTCCCCCTGCGACTACCATTCGATTGTTGTCTTCCAACAGCAGGGGTCGCCACCAGCTGACAGATCACACTCCGCTCCGCATGTCGGTAGAAACTGTTCGGCCTTGCTAGGTCCACGCACGCCACAACTGCGACCTAACTCTAGTCCCGCTGCCATGGCAGCGATCCATGGCACAGTGCCATTCCAGAATAAGGTGGAGCCATGTTGCAAAAATTCTACATGGTCTTCTAGTCCAGAAAGATGTGAAATTGAGATGTGTGTTGCTCAGCGTGCAAGAACTGAGAATCCACCACTGGATGCGACCCGAGTGTCCTGCCCCCTATGTTCGGCCACAGGAACCTTGGCCACGTATCAACTACGCAAGTCATGGTCGATCGATTTCTGCACCCGGACCGGTCTGAGATTCAGGAAGGTCACTGATACACGGCCGTTGATTCAGAATGGGAAATACACTAACTCATCGAGTGAAAATATCAGTCTGTCTTCATTTGGAGGGAGCATGAATCCTATCTATGATAATTCGCCGCCATATACGTCCATCAATCAATTCCAGTGCAGAATCACAGACCATGAGAACATTCCATTGAAGAAGCTCCGACAGGACAATGCGTCATCATTGTCTGCCAGGTATGATTTCCATGACAATGGCGCATCGCAGTTTCTTGCCAGTACTCGGCTATGTCTAGGTGAAAACAGAAGCCACATGGGGCAGTCGAAACTGAAAAATCATTTTAAGAGTTCCTCTTTGGAATCATTGTTGAGTCGATTTGACAGTGCGGAGATAGGTGGCGCTGACAATCAGGTCACATGTCGGTCGGTCATGAAGGATGATCTCATTATCGAGGACATTGAAGAAACATCGTTTAGCTGCAGTGACGATGTCACAAATGAAATAGTTATGTCCTCTGACAAGCAGTCCCAGGAACAGGGGCATTTTAACTGCGGGGCAACCATCACCAACCACGTGGTCGCATGCAAGGTTTCTGACTCAAGCAAATCATTGATTTTTGTAAATAATTCTGCAACGTCTGACCTTCACCCAGTCAACGTTGACACTACAGGGCAACTGGTGAGAAGTGATACCAATGAGTTGAGAGAGTCGGACAACGAGACGATGTGTCACAGCAAGATGGCATGGCTACTGCCATCTGGTGAAGGCAGCAAAGAAAATGTTGCTGCGAACACAAACTATTTTGAAGAGAAGTGCGAGGATGAAGTGATCCCTGATAACGAAGGGGTGTTGGTGAAGATGATTGCGCCAAGTGTGACACTGTCGGCCTCTGGCGATACTTGGCATATGTCGGCCGTTTCTGATGACCGAAATCCAGCGGTGAGTAACACTGGTCCAACCTCTTGTTTGATGAATAAAGTTTGCATTGAATGGTTGGATGTGTGGATGGATAGAATTTTATTTGGTTACACATACAGCTGAACATATTTACAGAATGGCATAATGACAAGATAATATTGCAACTGAAGATAATTTTGTACTCAAGATATTATTGCAACTCAAGATAATATTGTATTCATTATTCTCACAGAGGACAATAAATGAATGGAACAAGTTATCTACAAAGTGGGTGAACGCTAGCAGCGTGAATATGTTTAAAAACAGAATTGACAAATATCTTGGGAGGACGGGTTACACATAGATGACGAATTGTTGGACTCTGTATAAGCCAGTGGCTTATACTTGTCCACTTGCTATCTGGGCTTTTGCCTTGGATGGCAATCTTGTTAAACCCAACATGGCTTATGACAAGGACCACCTAGAATATATTAAGTTGGGGAATAGACTAAGAAACAGTGTGAAGTACAGTGAGTGTAGGAATTTAAGTTTATTGCAAATTGATCAATAACATAATAATGGAAATTTTAAGTCCTAGAATTACCATTGCTGGAGAAGCTGTCCCTGGTTTCCGTGGCAGTATCATTAATCCAACATTTCTACTTTTGTCTTGTGGCAGATGTCGACCAATGGTGCCGTCTACCACATGTTTGTGTTTGGTGGACGTGTTGATGAAGCACAGAATCATCCAGTGAAGCCGATCTCGATCTCCAAGCTACAGATTTCAACCATGCTCATGTAGAGTGGGGCATTCTCAATCACACATGTCTGTGGGCAGCCAACCAGAACATGTAGGGTGAGGCATTCTCAATCACATGTGTGTTAGTGGCGATCCTGAACATGTAGGATGGAACATTCTCAATCATAGAGCGGGGCATTCTCAACAGGCAACTGGAACATGCAGGGTATACATGTAGAGTGGGGCATTCTCAATCATACATGTCTTGACAGCCAACCAGACCATGTAGAGTGGGGCATTCTCAATCATTCATGTCTTGGCAGCCAACCAAACCATGTAGAGTGGGGCATTCTTAATCATACGTGTCTTGGCAGCCAACCAAACCATGTAGAATGGGGCATTCTCAATCATACATGTCTTGGCAGCCAACCAAACCATGTAGAGTGGGGCATTCTCAATCAAACATGTCTTGACAACCAACCAGACCATGTAGAGTGGGGTATTCTCAATCATACATGTCTTGGCAGCCAACCAGACCATGTAGAGTGGGGCAATCTCAATCATACATGTCTGTGGGCAGCCAGTAGGAACCTGTAGTTCTCACAGATTACATCAAACTGTGTTAATTATTGTTTGAAACTGTACCCAGGTTAATATGTGGTAACAAAAGAAAAAAGGTATTAAAGTTGTGGTGAAGGCAGTCTGAAATTCTCACTGTGGTTCAACTTTGAATCTGTACAGTTTTATATCAGATATTTGTAATAAGACGATGAAGCGTACATAAACCTACTGAATTGTAGGTTTCTTGTGTTAGCTCTGAATAATTATACCAAGACACTCAGAATAATTATAACAATTATTTATTTGTGCTTGGTGGGTTAAGTTTAGCAATTAAGATTTCAGATAGACGATAGTTTCTTGTTATTTTCATACAAATGTTTATTTTTATAAATAGTTAATTGGTACCTGGAATAGCATGTTTTTGATCACTAGATGGTGTGCGTGTATAAAAACGCAATGCAATGCGGGATCGAATGTCGAAAGAAGTACAAAATGTAATTTTGTACTTTAATAAATTAGAGTCATCACAATGATGTATCCACGACAATAATAAGAACGTAAACAGTTCAAGAATTACTGTTTCAGCAAAGAATACCTCATATCAACAATAATTCATACTACTATTAAACAGTAATTACAATGTTACCACCAGAACACAAAAATCGGCTGATCTGACATTTGAATAACTTCGAATGATTGTTTCAGCGCATGGCAAAAGATTCGTGCAAATTGCATGTTGTACTGCCGTCGACAGTCTCGCACCTTTATGTTAGTGTTATATTATGCACCAGAGGTGCCACAGGTTACGTTACCTTTATGTTAGTGTTATATTATGCACCAGAGGTGCCACTGGTTATGTTACCTTTATGTTAGTGTTATATTATGTACCAGAGGCGCCACTGGTTATTCCGGGTTCTATTGTTTCTGCTACAGGGGTGAGACCACAGTTGACCTTCCTGTTTATTGTTTCACACGAATGTAGGGCGTATTAAATTGCGATATGTGAATTTAAAGAATTCATATGATGTGACATAAGTGCAATTGAGCAGGCATATTCACAGGTTTGTTTGTAGAAGCTATTGGCTGTGAAATGGTGCATTTTTTGAGAGTTTAAAAGGCGGAGGGATTTATGGGAATTTTTCTGCTATGGGCTACGTGGGCGCATGAATACAAGGCTATTTTTGTCAAAATTGATGGGCATCGCACGTCGGGGCGTTTTAAAAGAGCTGGAGGTATGTGATTTTGATAACACTTGGTCAGCATGTCAATGAGATGATGGCAGTTGCTGTGAAAAATTTTCAGAATTTTTAGTGGTCACGTTTTCTTATAATCTAACAAAACGTTAACATGGCCACCAATGCAATTTTCAACTGTGGTCTGACTCCTACAAAATAATCCCTCTGTCTGAATCTCCCCAGATTATATTTCTGTTAGCTTACTTACATCACATAAAACATTGAATGTATTATAGGTTCTGCTGTTACAAAATGGTGTAGTGTTAGCTGTTTCTGTTAATTTATGCAAGTTGGAAATGTACGGAAAAAAAATTTCTGTACAGTCAGTAATATGTGTTTACCCGTAACCTTTATGGATGTTCTGAATGTTTTGAATTTTTTTTCTTTATGAGCTTTGGAGACATTCCTGATAGTTTTGTGCATCTTTAATAAGGCTTTTTTTGTGTTGTGGGATATGACCTGTTTCTATCAAATGGCTTGTGAATAACCGATCATAAGTTCAAAATAAAATGCCCAAAAGAGCGCTCACACAAACGTTTTAGCTGCACCAATGTCTTGTGAGATCCAATCAATGTTTCCCAGTTTGCATGGCTACCTCCTTTTGAGCATCAGCTGCAAACCAGTGGATGTAGAAAATCATATTGGTTCGTTTGCAGGTCTTATATATGTTACTAGTTTTACTTGCACTCAGGGTGGGTAGCTGTAAAATCAAATATTTTATTGCCTGTCTGGACTGAAATGGTACAAATGGGTTGTTGAAATCCTTCTGTGATGTCAAATTGATATGTTGGACATCTTTGTCTGGTTGCAGAGACTTGACCAAGACAACTTAACTCAATTTGTGTTTAAATTATTTACATTGATTATTGGATTGTTACTGCCATTTGTTGACATTTCTGTTTTATTGTTGTAGCCATAGTTTTGGTATTATTCGTCATAATAAATACTAATATAATATTAAAGGTACATTGTCTGATCATTTTTATCGTATTAAAATTGTGTTATAGTAGTTTATTATTATTGGCTATTATGCTTCCTCTGCTGAACGGTGAAGTCGATATTCGTAAACAATTAACAGTCAAATAAATTTTTTTTTCCGTTAAAAACACATTTGGGCAGTCAACATGTTAAAATATTGTTTTTACTATGTAACATGAATTTATAATAACATGATTGGACTTTGTAGCTTCAATATTGGTGAAATGTTTTGGGAGTGAAAATGCTCAACATTACAATAGACTCTTTTTTAAATGAACTGACACAGGAAATTGTACATAATCCATGGAATTGAAATATGTAATGTGATATGTGGAAAGCAATGTTTTTCAGTTTGGTCATCAAATGTCCATCTGATTGGGCAGTGGACACATGACCATTTTGTAAAACATATCATGCCATTATAGATGCTTTACCGCATGTTTTCGTAAGTCTAAGCAAATGTTTTTGTGTTGCCTCTATGGATGGGACATATTATTTTTATTATAAAATGCTCTAAACTTGCCATTAGAGTTTCTTTGTTTCCTGTTGAGTAAAATCATTATAGGTGTTGATATTTGGAGTGACATGTTATATGGTAGAAGCAGTGTATAAATGGTGCAACGTAATAGCTATGTCCTCAATCATGTATCCTGGATAGAGGCAGAATTGGGTCAAATTACAACATAGCAATTCCAATTACACACCAATTACAACATAGCAATTCCAATTACACACCAATTACAACATCAGCAATTCCATATCGAAATAACACCTTGTGAACAGAGCAGCCACAGACATACTCAATGCCAAAAAATAATGTATTTCTAGGCAGCTTTATTTAATTTTTTAATATTATAATATAACGATAGCAAACAAATATGATATACACAAAATAATTTTTTTGGAGTGAATAATTTTAGTTGAAAAATGATGTGGTGTAATTGAAAAAGTAATTGAGAAACCAATTACATTACGTAAAAAAAATTAACACCAATTCTAGAATTCAAATTGCCGTTTAAAATTTTTATTACAATGTAATTGACCTCAAGTCTGGACTAAGAATATCTGTGATTCATTCATCCAATCAGAAAAAGATCCATTTATTTCTGGTACATGTGGTGAAAGTTGAATATCTGTACATATGTAGCAGGTGAGGAAACAACATAGCCAATAAAATGTGTTTATGGTAACAGGAAGCACAATGCTTCATTTCCGCTTAACAAATTAAAAATACAAAATCATTCGTAAAAATCATATTGTAGCATAAACTGTATCTGGGGAAGATGCTAGAATAGATATAATTTTTACCATTTAACATGATTTTAGTATAAAACCAATCAGACCTTGTAATTTTTACGATTATCGATTCCTAGTATTGTAGCATTTAATAGTAGTATCTAATTTAAGAACAAGTTTAAATGCACATCAAGCAGGCGGATTGGATTTTATGGTGAATGTTATGAAACAAAATCTTGAAAGTTTTAGGCTAAAAAATCTATGCAACTGTTGTTTAATAATTTGGTTGAATAATGTCTGATTGGTAATAACGTGCATAACGGTAATCCAAATGAGACCTTCTATTGGGGAAACCTGTTTGAAATGTCATTCATTTGAAATACACTTCCCTATGAAATGTATGATCTTACATCCTTGGGGCTTGGTTTTGGTCATCTTTGTTTTATATCGCTTTCTGGGCCTTTGGATATATAGTATATGTGTATACAGTAAATCGATACACACTATGTGGCTATATGATACATGGATATATACTATATGTATATACACTAAGTGTGTGTATACTGTGTGTGTGTGCGCGTGCGTGCATGTGTGTGTGTGTCTATATATATATGGTATATCGATATGCGAAAAATGGATATACCTGGTATGGTAGAAGGATATACAGTATATGGTTATATGGATATATGGCATACGGATAAAAAAATGGATGTGTTTTTAAGGTTCAATTCATAATGACCATGGTATTAACATTTTGTCTTACTCTGTAAATATTACATATACTTTTCATACTGGCAGAGTGGGATTTCATATAGGCAATTTGCCCATATGATAAGACTTAAAAACATTGAATGGACATGGTGTAAATGGATATACAGTAATGCCACATATAATGTTAGATATGCTTTCTGACAATACATCAAATATGGGCGTCTGTAAGAAAAGAGTAGTATAAATGGAGAATGTTAACATCTTACATCTTAGCATAATGTTGTGTTACTCAGAGTTTGTGATTGTTGTATGGTTGTTAAGAATTAACAAATCTTGTAAAAGAGGATTCAAAGGTGATTGTTATATATTTTAAGTTGGAGATGTTATACTTTGTTTTCTGAATAAAATACCATTTGAAAATTGTGTGTGTCATCTACGTCAAGCAATAGCAGCAGCTGCAGAGGAAATAAATGTAAACCTCACACGCACATAGGCACACATGCACGCATGCATGAATGCACACACATACTGCCACCTCACTATTATGTTCACGCTTAGACAGTCCCTATGTTTCTCTTGCTATTCAGGTCACTGGCTCCATCCCGAGGGTGGCCTAAACATTGAAGTTCCACTGTTTATATAAATATATATATCACACATAGGTTAATTTAATCTGTTAATTGAATTAACCCAATTAAGTTCAGTTAATTTAATTAATTAACTTCGCAAGAAAGTCTAGTTTAATTTACTAAAAGGGGTTAATTAAATTTATTTAGAATACTGTATACATGCATGGAGATAATGTCATAAAAAGGATACAGGTACGCTTAAACGAATACAGAGGAGGGCAACTAAAACGATTCCAGAACTGAGAACCTTATTTATGAAGAACGCCTAAAAGAATGTGGTTTGACAACCATAGAAACAAGGAGATTAAGATGAGATCAAATTGAAGTTTTTTTAGGCTTTTGAATGGGTGTGACCATTTTGATATAAATATTTTTTCTCACTCAAGAGAGGTAGTCGAACTAGAGGACACGAGGTAACATTAGTAAAGGATCAGTGTAGATTGGATATCAGATAGTACTGAATATGTTTCAAAACAACACTGACACATAAGTCGGGAGAGCAGGTTACACATAGATTGTGATTGTGACACATCCTTGTCTAAGTCCGGGCCTTTGTTTTGGATAGCAATCTTGTTAAATTTAAGTTGACCCCATTTTCGAGATCCTAGCTACGCTACTGGATAGCAACTCTGGATTCGTGCAACTATCAGCCAACCTTTTTTTTTGGGGGGGGGGTGCGGCTGTCTTTCAATGACATGATGTAAGCCATAGATCACAACGTTTTTGTTATATGTATGCTTATCATGCATTTATTGATATCGTATCAAAGATACATCAAACGAGCAGGAAGTACAATTATAAACACAGTAGTCCGGACACACGAATATTACGACTCCGTTCTGTCTAAAAACGGTTGTATAATATTATATAAAAATGCAAGAAATGGTGCTCAGGTGTAAAATAGGTCGCTTTGAGGAATGCTGCCCCCCAAAAAAAAAACTATTGTTGGGCAGCATACATCATTAATACTAAACAGTACACAATGCATACTAATTTAACTAAATTGATAATGAGTATGGTTATTGTATCAAACGACTTGTAATGTCTTAATAAATATATTTATCAGTGAGACAGTTACATAATGCACTGTTTAGGCCGATATCGTTTCGTTGAAAGACACGTTATAAACAATAAGTACAAAAGTGCAAAATCCATCGTGGAAGTGAAGTGTTTAGCCGACAATGATATATATTACAAGGAACTAGAAAGGTATCGTATAACACACGCTATATTGGAGGCTATGTGAGATTCGAAGAAGCTTCATACGAGCAACAACCGTTGCGCAGTTGGCATGGTGCTACGAGATTAAATTAATTGTGTCATATTGAAATCAATTACAGAAGCACACAATCGTTATGTTACATAAGGTTCCAACACTGATTTCCAACTTGTAACGTACATCACAGAACGCCTGTCAGTGTTCAATATAACTTGTTGTGAAGACGTACTTCGGAAAAGCTGTTATAGCATATCTAAAACTTGTAATTATGCAAATACACACGATATAATTTGCCGCAATTTGTGTATTTTTGCTTAAAATATTATCAAAGGTTGCATTATTGAACATACATAAAGATAATCTTTCGATGCGCTTGGCCCATGCTCAGCTGGCTCCGGGGCACCTCGGCTTCCATCGACTCCACTCGGAACTACTCGGCTTTGTTCGGGTGTTGTCGGCTATCAGTTGAAGAAATGTCGTCTGCCTAGCGTAGCATGGCGAAGAACGCCACCAGCACGAGACCCAGTGACACCGCCGCATTCGTTCGTTGACTGTCCGCGCCTGAAACGACCAGAAGATATTTGCCTACACATTGCACATAAAGTAATAATAAATTAAATGTCAGATAACGTATATCTCAGACCGGTGCAGATGCAATATTTCGTATAGAATATTTACATCGGACGATGGACGCCATTTGTAGTTTGTTAGTGCATTTGTTACCACCTACATAAGAGTCGGAAGCTATTGACTATTCGGGGGGAGCCGAGTTGGTGTCTACGAGCATGTTGGGAGGCCAAAATATACTTACTTTATATCCTTCACAGCCCCCCCCCCGATTTTCTTTACATCGATAAAATCATGGTGGTGATGTATTTTATTAACATAGACGTTTACAATACCGTCATATGTGAGATTCGGGGATGATCTTGTACACATGTCAAGGCTTGTATATTATCTTTACGTGCGCCGTTTTCAATACCTATAATTTCTCGAAGTTGGCCCTTATTGCAAATAACCGATCGCCCTCGAAAGAGGTAGACCTGTTAATGAAGTTAAATGGCGAGCATGTCGAAAGTCTGGTCACGTAAAAGGTTAATTTATGTTTTAAGTGCATTAAAATTGATGCAAAATCACCGATATTACGGATTTAAAATAAATGTTTGCGATGGTCTGTCTACGTCAGAGGGAAGACAGCCGGTGGGATGACGTCACTCACCACCAGATAGACACTTGGTGTTGTTGCTGTATTCATTGGCCCACTCAAAGCACGTGCCACAGTACAAGTAGTCGCCGCAGACGTCGGCCTTGTCTTCTGTGAATCGCTTGCTGTAATCAGCTATACATGCTGTCGACTCCGCAAGGTTCAGCGTCGCTGCAAAACGCGACCACATTACTCAGCATGGCAATCTCCACCACAGCGCCTTACGCTCGAGAGCGTGCTCACCTCACCCTGTTCGAGCACAGTGGGAGGTTTCGACGTTATCGCGAGACAGACTGGCTGTAATAATTTAGTTTTTAACTGACATCCGTTTGTGCCAATGATTTTAACAATATCTTTATAACAGTTAAAATTTCAACTAAATATGGTCTCCATTAATATATAATTATTATACTATAATATATAATGTTTACACATGTTTTATGGCTAAGTTCTCTAAGTTCTGGGATTAGCTTAGTTGATTTTTTTATTCTTTCCAGCTCATCTACTCCCGTCTTCCCAAGATGTTTGAATGTCCGTAGATTCTTCATATGCACACATAGTCATTTGACACATGTTTTTATTCCCGTTATCATGTATTTTGTCTCTACCATGTTATGAGTTATGGTTAACCGGCTCAAGTAATATGATTCAAACCAGAGATTTTGTATTCGAAACTGGCAATGAATTTATATCTTCCTGGCAAACAGTGAAGTGAAGTTCTTATTTGGTCCATTGTAATGTCTGTCCCTTCTGATGGGCTACAAGAAGGATCAGCAATATAAAAACGTTGCCCGTTATTTGTTTCAATTCCCTCGTCTGAAAGGAACAGCCATGTAAACGGACTTCAACACGAGCCTTACCCTCTTTGTCGACACATCTCCTCATTTCTTTTTCGACTCCATCATCTCGCACCTTGAAGGTGTGTTCCTTTGTGGTATCGCTGCAGGCGCATTTCTTATCTGCATTGCACAACAAGTGCACCTCACACTGTTTCCGGTCAGACGCCTTAGCCGCTGTGTGGTCACATGTCTCTCCGATCCTGTCTGCCAACCAACCACAATATTCACATCAGACCAATATTCTGTTAACAGGTGACGGTGTGCAAACGACATATACTATTATCGCATCTTATCGATACTATATTAGACATGCAGATTAATAATGATTAATATGATGTCACCGAAATTGGTTGGTTACTTAAATTCTGGGCGACGATGGCCGCCAACTTCACAATGCGAAGACCAATTGTCGCAATCACATTTGTCGTAATCACATTTGTCGTAATCACATTCAATGAACTAATAAATATCCATAAATACTTACAATATTCGCAGTGGTCGCCAACATTCTTCATGCCGTAGTTGCAAAGGCATTTTCTAGAGTCCCCGTCGCATCGCAAACCTTTACCTATGAGTAATCAATATATCATATGTATGTGTGTATGTATATATGTGCGTATGTATCTATGTATGTATGTATATATATATATATATATATATGTATATGTATGTATATGTATGTATATATATATATATATATATATGTATATATATAATATATATATATATATATATATATATATATATATATATATATATATATATATATATATAAAACACGTTATACATATAACACATATATATATAGCACATGCCACCCACAGCAATAAAATCTTTCAGCTGCTTGAGGCTCGCCCGCTTCCGATACGCATGCATATTGTTAAGTATACTTCAGTCTACAATAAATTACAATTAATTATTACTCGTCTATGTACACTGCACATCATTTATATTACGCCCCCACTCTAGCTTATACCTAATGTTACGTACACTCTGACCGAAATCGCACTAGAATTAATTTTTCATATTTCTTGTATATGTACATTTCATTTTTCGTCTTATCTTTCTTGCACGAATATTGACAAAAGATTAATGTAAGGTGTGATTGGAGTTCAACATTGTTCGGTTTTCCGCATGCTGCTGTAGCTACTTACTCGCTTCACACATTTCCATTTTCCAGTTGTAATTGTTGAAACTCCTCGTGTTACACGGTTGATCGTACGTGTTGCCGACGCACTCTTCCCTGTCATCCGACGCATGCTGATCTCGACCACACGTGCACACGCCCTTGCATGTCCCGTCGTAGCAATGGTCTTCGATGACGTTACAGCGGTCTCCAATCCTCCTCACTGCGCAACAGAATCGCCTGGCATTAGTATACATCGTGGCGGGCAACACACCTGTATTGTTATAACGATGTGACGCCGAGCCGCCAGATATCTAGACATACGTTAGGGGCAAATAATTATGCAGTGATTTCTACATGTGCCTGTCTATGAGGAGACACAAATGGGGTGCATCACTGGGCGTCTGCATTCGGACAGGATAAATGTTTCTCTAAGAAATCCACGTTTTTTATTACATTTATAGGTGAAGAAATAACATCCCATATTACCTATATTCTTCTGTGGTGGTTTATTCAGCTCAATGGTCTAGACTCTAACAACTACAAACCCCGGGTGTACGCACGGTGTAAAAGCCCTGGGTCACGCATGTGTGTTAGCCCTTGGGTAACCCCTACGTCATGCACAGGTCCACACACCGTAATGTAAGCCGTTGCTCGGGAATATTTAGTATTGCAACTCTTGTAAGGTCACGCTCGAAGGGGACCGTGTTATGTTGACGCACTACCCGTGGTAGTACGACGAATGTACGACAGAAAACCATTAGTTGCGCTGGCTGTACTCACGTTTCTGGCATAAGTATCCATCCTCGATCTTGTCGGACTTTACGTAGCCGTAATCACACCCACACATTCCCATCTCGCACTGGTCATACTTCATACATCTGCCGTGGCTGTAGTCGCAGTCGGAACTCGATGTGCAGTTCTCGCCAAGCGCATTCTCCCCTGAAAAAACGCGCACAGTCTGGTCAGCCATCTTCGTTTGGCATTTTACTGTAGCGTGTTCACAGCTAACACGAGGAATTCCTCAGCAATGTTGTTTTATAATAAAAGTTTAATTAACACACGCGACACGTGTACAAGTGCACAACATGATGTGGCGAAAGGACACAGCTGAAGCCGACGTATGAAGGGGCTATGTCCGTCTTCAGATAAAGTATAACATTAAATTCACACACAAATTTGTATGTTAATATAATATATACAGTGACGTTAGTTGTTTGCATATTAGCTTTATGTAACACCACTCTCGAAAACCTTCACGGTTGTCATTATACACACTGTATAGTTAAAACTATAATGACAATTACACGCATGCAAATACCCTGCTTGTTCAACTATTATTCTGTTCCCCATAGTCATAGGTACTCGCCAAATAGCCTTCAAACTAATGCAAATGTATTCTTGTAACGTTGATCATTAGTGAGTTTCTATTCAAACGTTATATGGTTCAACAATTGAGATGAGTCGTAGTTGAACGTATCATTTAAAATTCAAAGTTTAGGCTCTTCCCAGAATTCACGCACCAGGGAAATGACCTTTTAATTAACTCCTGGATGCCACCTAGCGAGTACGAACGTGTCTATAAAATAATAATATAAAGTCATATGTTAGCTATGCAACTTCTTTAATATACACACATTGTGACAACAATTTCATAATTGTTGAGTATAGAATTGTAGGAGGATGACACAGGAAGAAAATAACTTTAAACCTATATCCACTATCGAAGAGTAATTTATTTTCGGCTGATTTGATTTATGGCGGCCTCACCTCCTTTGGTGAATTAGTCACCTGGTACGTTGGAGGTTCGCAAATAACACACCTCTATCTTAGTATAATGTTGGTACTGTTATCTGACCAAATCGTGTACAAATACAATTGATCATATATTATGTATTACCAAGTTGAACTGTTTGTCTATTGCCCACGCGAACTTCGGTCTCTCTCGGGGACGGCAATTAGGCCTAATAGTTTTCGAATTAAACGTGGTAACTCAATCTAGAACATCAGTACCTGGGATTATGATACAATAAAACTTGTGACAGGCTTCCAGAAGAATTATTATTATTACCATCTTTATTCGGATTCGATATCCACAAACATATTAATTGAAGCTCAGTAAATGTCTGTTTTCGTGTTTGATGCGAGCAACGTGGGCAAGGAATTAATTACTTTCCTACCAAAGCGTTGAATGAATCGCTTGTAAGCGATGTTGTTATCGTCACTGTGGTGATTTCTGTTAACACACCAAGGAGGTAATTCTACCTGTTCTGTTGGTAGGTTAACTAGGAACGTTAATTAATTGCAGAGAGAAATAACGGTCGAGTAATTTCCGTTTTTCCTACCATAACCTGTTCTAACATATTTAGCATAAGAAGAAACGGAACGGCCCCGCCACGCCGCCATTGCTATGATGGAATCAATGCCAATGATGCATGACGTAGTCAGGGCTTTGTTCAACCACCAACTCACGTTATGAACTTACCGTAGCTGCCATGTAGGGCCACCGCCACCAGAAACAAGACCAGACAGGCGTTCTGGAAAGAACACAAATAACACGTGACCAACTGCGATCTTACTTTGATCCCTATTATGTAGAACAATATAATGTATCGTGTAAAAGTCGCAAGGTTCGCCATCATAGTGTTGACCAACATCGAGTGTTGTCGTATTTCTTGTTTATGTCCTTGGTTACTTTGGTACTTATAAAATGTTGTTCTTATAAAACTAAGTATGTAGATCCCTCCAACCTGGTGAATTACAGCTTTTTCAAGCACAGGGATAACTGAAACATAACTAAACGATATCTGACTTTGAAAACAATGTTTTTAATTATATTAAATGCATTCCCGTCTACACAAATCGAAAGTGACACAATTTTCAATATGGCAGCATATTTGTGCCATGACTTTTCCACACATGCGCATTCGTGGACACTAATGGGAAATGAGGAAACAATCCGTTATCTAGCCCCCGTTGTCTTGATTGTAGGGGGTCGCGATTCTCCGCGACATTCCAAGATACATCAAATCGTGGTGTGAGTGGAACAAACCACATGTTTTGAAGTTTTCTCTCTCGATATGTGTTATCCATGCTGCGGTGATGTTAACATGTAGTAGTTCTCTATAAATATGTCAGTGCTATATTCAACAACCTCTGTGTTAGTCATCGTGATAGCAGTCAACTGCTTTGGTAAACTACACTGTACTATAATTGAGGTTGAAATACGACGGTTTTCAGTGTAATATGGTTTCCGTCAAGACCAATCGTTAACATCGCATACCCCCATAATAACTGTTCACTGTGGCTGCACTGTTGTTGTATGAATTATACACAATCCTGACCAAGCTCGTAGTACGTACCTGTGCACACATGCAAGCAAGCGGCTCGTAAAATCAATATGTACCATCTCCCAAATTGCCATGATATAGAATATAGATAAACAAACTCAACTTGACAGCGAAACACCTTGCATATTGTTGCAACCGCATAATGCAACATATAAGTTATTTTTTCAGTAGGATATGGAATTGTGGCCAGAGCCTCACTCACCATCTGCGAGCACTTCATGTTGCTGTCGAGAAAGCCACAAAACGTTGTCGTATAGTTCTCGTGGTTCCGGCGCCGCACTGGTTCTTGATGCTCGGCGTCGCCGCTCTTTATAGCCCGCGACGACAACCAGCGCGTGGTTGCCATGACGGCCTTGCGGGGGCCGAAACTGTTTCTCGTTGACCGTTATTGTTGTGACAGCGCTTGCCGACGAAAACAAAACAAAGTTGTAGCGATGTGTCCAGTGACGCATAAGGATCAGTGACGATATTTTCACGGAACTGTGGTCAGTGTCCTTTTAGAACAATCGTTTGTTGGCCAACGTTCAAACGGCATTAAGGGTAATGACATTGGCGGTATTAACTGTTAAACATGAGACATTGTACAGTAGTGTTACACTGTACACTAACCTTTCAATGCAGCTACACTCTTCAATTAAAGTTAAATAAGCAGCTTAACTATCTTCAATAATGATTTACCGTGTGCTAGTTAATGTGTTGGTTTCTCACAACACATGTAGCTGAATATGTAGAACTTTAACGATTTTATCCGTACAATGTCCCTCTTCAATTCGCCCTATTAAAGGTCCATCCTCAACACGATTTTTTTTTTCGTCTCATTTCAAATTTATTTTGCGAAAGTTCAAACCTACCCGAGATCCATTGCAACATTCTAACTCGTTTGTGCAATGTGTGTGTGTGTAGTCTTTGTTAAATCATCAGACAAACTATTACATTACTTAATGTGTGGTCAAACTTTAATTGAACCAGATCTAACAACTAAAGTAAATTATTTCGTTGATTTGAACAAAAATATATTTTTGTTATTAAATCGACTGCGGATGTTACTTCAGCTGTTTACACACTTCATATTTGGACATCAACGAACCGGATTTGCGACAGGCTAGATCAGTTGATGATGGACTATTAAATGATTTCAGCCGTGCCAGGTTTTCGTCAAAGTAAAGTTAAATGCACTAGCACCAAAAAAGTTCGAAATTTTATCCACGTTTCACTTTAATCCCATCGTGTGCCGGAAACAACTGTTGGTTTACAGTGTGTTCGAGTTTAGTGATATCGACAAATCGTTTTCTATGAAAAAAGTCACCCAAAACGTAACCCCCTTCAATTTCCACCCTGTCTGGCGAACGTCGAACTTTCGGTCGGGAGGGTCAGGGATCGTAAACACCTGCTGTTGTTTGGAAACTTGGACAATTACGTTAATCTCACTTGGCCTGTGCCTTTCGGAAGATACACCAAAAGCCGTTTGTCCGTTCTACTTGGTGTCAATGCCAGGAGAAGTAATATTTACCACACAGGGGGTAAATGTGTAACGTACTATGAACTTTTCTTATATTTTCTCATAAGCTACAGCAGAAGCGTCCATGAAGCGGCTCAGTCAATTCTGAGACATTTCCAAGTTATTTATGAGCTCCCAGCTCAACCGACACCGTATATACCACACGACTGACTGCTAACTGGGGTATTTTACAGCACTGAAAATAAAACAGTATTTTCGTTCGACAAAAATGCACAATTCAAATAACTGTTGGGTACATAGTCGTGTCGGACCCTCGCGTCACAATTCAACGCTGTGTCCTACTTGTTGGTTTGTTTGCAGGGCAAGGTCCTTTGAGGGCAACTGAGGTAAACATACATTCAATGACCGTTGACAAACAACAGCGAGTCACGTCACGCGTGTCTTTTCATCGTGTTTTTGTAGATTTGTTTCATCGATGTTATGCTAAGATCATGTTTATGTAAGAAGGCGTTTCCCACGTGACTTGATGGATTATTTTCAAACTGGGTGACCTACAATTTATTTAACCGTGTCCTCGTGCAAGCTGGTTAGCTAAAATGTTCATGACAACGTTACAAACCCTTGGACTATGGCTCATGTGTTGGCAGGTTAGAATCCACAGCTGGTTCTGCATATACCACCATCGTGTGGAATATTCTAATTCCTCGGCATAGGCACCATGCAAGTAGATGGAACCTATTGACTTTAGCTTCTCATCTGTAAGACACATATCCGAGGCATGAGTAAACAGGGTTGACATCGATCGTTCTTTTTACGACATTTAGGCCTACATCTGCGCGTACATACACGCCATCATAAAAAATAAAAATACTTTACATTTTATATATTATATATATATATATATATATATATATATATATATATATATATATATATATATATATATATATATATATATATATATATATATATATATATATATAATATATTATACAATCTTGGGTAATATATGGGCCATGCTCATATTTCCAATGGGTAATGTAATATGAGCCATTTGGAGAAAATGTTGTCTTCGTCCTCATTGAAAAAGAAAGCAATATATGTGTACAATAATGCCCATAGTAATAGTCTACCACGAGAACATTTACATCAACTTTACATACAGCAAATATCTAGTCATACGGCTCCGGAATAACAATGTGAAAAAAAGTGGCTCATATGAATCTTCCCCTATATATATATATATATATATATATATATATATATATATATATATATATACTAAAAATAGAGTTACTAGCGCGGCATTACAACTACAACGTTTACATTGCTAGCATGTACATAATCAATAGATACTTTGTTCCATTCATTTATTTGAGGAAATTCTGCTCATCTGGTAATTAACACAACATTGCTATTTCCTTGAACGTTAAGTATATGGTCAGTGTCTAGGGCTGCAATCAAAGCTAGGAGTACGAGTGTGGATGCCTCGCCGTTCTGGTCTATGCCACACAACGGACGCCGTAACACGATCAGAAGCTAATCGGACAAACGCTTGCCCTGCGCTGAGCGAACGACGGACTTTGTTGACGTGGCGTGTCCATGGCTACGACCACACCTTATTTACCGAATACGAACTCGAACAATATTGACACCTGTTGTGAAAGTCCGCGAGGGGCAACGTCACTTCATTATTTTCGCCTTCGCCACACGTTTGAAAGACCACTGCACTATCGCACTATCTGTAGTGAGTCTAATCCTCTCCTGGATAGACGGAACGAGATTGTTTGCTGTGTGAAGCATTGTGCATTCTTGTACATATATGAATACTGCAATACAATTGCACACTGTGTGACGTTCTTTTGAACTGTTTGGTGAACCCAGTCGCCCGTGAATGTTAACAGCATTATTTTAAGTGTTCGTTGAATATACCACTTGTGCTCGTAACCAAGGTCCCGCAGTCAACATACCGCAAACACCACGCCAATATACTCACGTGTGTGCACACAAACGTTTTGTAAATGGGCAATTTACTCATCACTTAGACACGGATGTTCCGGCCTTGTATGGGTCACTCTGTGAGATATAAACACGCATTTACACAATTAAATAGAAATATACGCAGCAGATGGAGAGGGGGAGGGGAGGGAGGGTGTGAGGCAGGGGGTGAGGGAGGGGGAGGGAGGGAAGGAGGGAGGGAGGGAGGCAGGCAGGCAGGCAGGCAGGCAGGGAGATAGGGACCTGTCGTTTGGTCGGATTTAGCGGTGCATGCATATTCTACTTTTTTCATAAAAAAAGTGTTTTATTTCTTATTTTACGAGTTTCTAGTCGGTCACCGCACTTCAAGTGGACTCTCTCTACACAATTAATGACGATTTTACTTTGTAAAGACACATCACTATTAGTGTTCTAGTGTATGTCGCGTCTGTTTAGAGTCTGCGAATGTAGTAACGTGACCGTACGGGCATTAACTTAATAAAGCATTGTCTTCCGTCAGCTGATGAGACCTATATCGAATGTCGACTGTGCACTCTCGTCCTAGCTATTCCGTGCCAGTGTATGCCGGCCCATTAAGCGTATTTGCATATTCATTATGTACTGTTTGTTCAATTAAACACACATTAGGATTAGTTTACAACGCGGGGTTGTCATGACACACTGTGTGTCACAGTGTCTGGCCAGACTTCGCCTGGAGACCAATGTACGCGCTTACATACAGTGGTATCGAGACCTTAGAACTACTCAACGCGTGTACACATCGCGCACTGGAAGAACGTGTTCCTTCCAACACAAACTCGATTTCTTTGGGTGGTATTCAACACCGTTGCAATTACTATGCTAAATTGCACATTTGCGATGTGAACTGAGGAAACGTGCAACAAACGACATTATGTTTCAAAAGGCCGCCTCTAGGCTGATAGTTCAAAGTTCCGACGGTCCACCAAGGAAACAAAATGATCAGGAGTGGGTTTTGGGGGACGTAGGACTGTGGTCAGAACGTCAGACTCTCGACCGAGAAGACCAGGGTGTAAACCTTCTTGCTACAGTTTAGAAGCTTGTGCAATTTCGTTCACCCCACGTTGCGTCAGTTCATCCAGCTGTATTACTGTATAGCTTCATGCAGCGTGGTTGAGTGCTTCCTATGTGATAAAACCTTCCATAGTGATAAAACCGGATTAAATGTCAGGCAGGTTTGACCAGCTAAGCATTCTACTTGTAGGAAGAATATTAGCCGGACCGAAGAACGCAGACAAAGGAATAGCCGGAGAAAGGATCAATAGTAAATCACATTTATTATGGTGTGCAGAAATAGAAATTTCGTTTTGAAGGGCAGGTTTCGTCAGAGCAGGCATTGTGCAGTGAACTTCTATTCAAGCCTATTATTGCCGATAAGGAAGACAAACAGAGTGGTACTGTGTTCCTTTCATTGAAGTGTTGTTTTACGTGTTATTTCACGACTGTGGTGGTGTGAGGTGAGCTATGGGGGCTGAAGGACTTACTTAAATCCAGGCGTTTCATTGTATATAATTGATCTGATCAATACATACGTTTAAATACAAACAAGAGATAAAACCAGTATTAACTTAGAATAAATTACACAAAGATTCACACACATATAAGACCCATATACATACCTTTCCCACAGATCTCATGAAAATCCACATTACATGCACAAACGGAATGGCAGTTGACCAGTGAAGGCCACACACCTTTTTACTGCTATTAAATCTGTAGATTTGACGTTCCAACTATAACATTCACACGGTAATATCTACATCTATGTCATCTTTAGCGGCAAAGACAACGCGACTTATCTAGGTTATCTATATAGACACTGTACGTTTACTGCTGTGGTGTTGGGACTGAAGATGCATGCATGTTTGTTCAGTGACATTATCCAGAGTTGCTATAAAATGTGCCGATGTTAGCATATTGTGTTCTGCGGGGAGCGGTCGTGTAGTGGTCTCTCAGTCGAAACGACACGGGTTCGGCTTCTGTTGCTGTTGTTGTCAGTTATATTGTCATAAGAACATTCCATATGTGTTCGAATAAAAAAATTATTTACTTTTTTTTTCACCTTTGTACACTGCCCATCTATGGTGGAATTTATTATTACAACATTGTATGTTTCTTACAACAATGTATGTTTCTTACAACAATGTATGTTTCTTACAACATTGTATGTTTCTTACAACAATGTATGTTTCTTACAACATTGTATGTTTCTTACAGCAATGTATGTTTCTCACAACATTGTATGTTTCTTACAACAATGTATGTTTCTTACAACAATGTATGTTTCTTACAACAATGTATGTTTCTTACAACAATGTATGTTTCTTACAACAATGTATGTTTCTTACAACAATGTATGTTGCTATGATTAGTCATATATTGTAGTGCTAGTGAAATGTTTGTTTTCAATAATTTGCCCAACTTCGCTGCTGTTGCAAGCAATTTGACGTAATATAGATTTATATGTCGACGGCAGTCCTAAAAATGTTTTTCGTTTGTAGCATTATGAATAGTGATGTGAAATACAAGTCAAGAAAAGGGAAGTACTGGTCTAAATCGTTGCATGTTCAATTTATAGATGTTTGAAGTAGCCATGCTAATTCATTCTGGTTAATACCTGGTTATCAACTGTGGTGGGATTATGTCATCGAATAGCTTGGTAACTGTTGCGTGGCTGAATCTTCCCAGAGAAGTTGAGTTGGTGTTGGAATGAATAGTTCTACCTGGGGTGAAATATAAAGCGCTTTGAGCGGTCCTAAGGACTGGATGCCACGCTGTTCAAGAACAAATCTTTACACGTTTACCTACAGGCCAGTATAATTTGATGAAATACGTCATGTAAGAGACTAGCACTAACTTAACTTCTGCTTCCCCTTGTTCTGCTTCCCCTTGTTCTGCTTCCCCTTATTCTGCTTCCCCTTGTTCTCCTTGCGCTGGGGGTGGCTGGGCCACGCACTCTGCTGCACATGTCTTCGCCATCCAACTCATCTATTAGTGCCCTGCGCGGGCCGGGCTTTTGGTCCAAGCCCGGCCCGGCCCGCAGCCCGCGGGCCGGGCCGGGCCGGGCCGGGCCTGGCCTCTATATAATTTTGCGGGCCGGGCCGGGCCTGGGCCTACATACTGCGGGCCCGGGCCGGGCCTGGGCTGAAAACAATTTAAACACATCGGGCTTGGGCCGGGCCTGGGCCTAGTGTGAGCGGGCCGGGCCGGGCCTGGGCTGGGCCTGGACATAATAAAAATATTCATACAAAACACCGATTATTACTTCATTTTTTTTTAATAAAAACTGATTATAAATTGTAATTCCGTTTAATGAATGCTTAAAATTATTTCTTTAGTATTATATAGTTGCAAATTGAGACTTTGCATGGAATCTAATGACCCCATAAGTTCACTTGGCTGGATGTAGCCAGCCCCAAATGTTTACTTTAGAAATATTTGCAGAGGCAATCAAGCCATGATTAACCATCAACTTATCACCCTTTGACCCTACCAGTGGACATTCTATTGTCTAGGTCTTCCCTCCAAACATTGCCCACCTGAAAGACCTGCCCACTGCCAAGTGCACACTAGGCCATTAACCCACTACCCAGTACCCAAACCCAGTTGGTAATTGGTATTTCTCCCCAGTCCTAATTCATTCACACTTGTACTAATTCACACGTCTGAACCTGTCTGTCTCAGGCTAGTGACTGAAGGCCTACTGGAAATGCCACTGGGTGTCAGTGCCAGTGGGTGACATTTAATTGAAATATCATATTAAATTATGTTAACTTAGTTGAGCAGATTCAATTAACAATATAAATTGGGATTATGGCTTGCATATGGGTTAAGTCAGGGTTAGATAAACAAATCTCCTAACCTAACAATAAACCAATACATTAACGCCAAATATAACAAATGTTACCATATTTAATAGTAATGACACTAAGTTTTTCTTTATTTTTCTTCAGGATATTCGTAAGTTTGAAGAAGTTGGTGGTGCTGAATTTTTAGAACTCATCCAGCACACTATGGACCTTTTTATTTAATAAAACAATAAGTCTGTTTTACAGTTTATTTGTTTTTCGTCTTTGTTATAAGATTATAGGTTTATCTTCTCTAAACTTAGCGGGCCGCGGGCTTGCGGGCCGCGGGCTTACCCATCTTTGGCCCGCGGGTATGGGCCGGGCCTGGGCCTGAAACTTGCGGGCCGGGCCGGGCCTGGGCCAAACATTCACGGTCTGGGTCGGGCCTGGGCCGGGCCTGGGCCTAAATTCTAGTTTGCGGGCCTGGGCCGGGCCGGGCTTGAAAAATTATTGCGGGCCTGGGCCGGGCCTGGACTTTAACTGCTAATTGCGGGCCGGGCTTGGGATCAAATTCTAGGCCCGCGCAGGGCACTATCATCTATACGATTGTCTTTGTTACTCCTCACCCTAATAAAAATATACCATCATACCATCATAAAATACCATGGTGTTTTAAAAAGGTAAACCATCGTAAAATATCACGACATACCATGGAAACCATGGTATGCCATGGTGTTTTGAAATAGGGAAACCATGGTAAAATACTATGGTGTTTTGAAACAGGTAGCCACGCTATACCATAAAATTACCATTATATTATATAATACCATGAAATAACATGGCATAACATGGTATATGTATACCATGTAATTCCATGGTATATTTTCATAAGGACACTCTCTGCTATTCACATCTGCCCTTATTGATTCTTTCCATAAATTCAAAGCGTTACATTTATTCCGGTCATCTCCAACAATCGACACCAAAATCCCATTACACGTTGCCCCCAGCAGACCTGTTTACGTAAACAACACTTAAACTGAAGCATTCAGCCTCGCTGCAATTGCTGCGCGAAAGCTGTTCGCTGTCATAATTCCATCACAGGAACGCAACCTCTGTCTGTTGCCAGGTACTCATTTATACAACTGAGTGAACTGGAACAACGTGGGGTACAAGAAATGTCCAGTGTTTCGAAATGGCAGCAAGAATATTCGAATCCGGGTTCTGTCGACTGAGAGTCTGATGTTTTATACACCACACTACCGCGCCTCAAATCCATCCTCATCAACCAATGAAATGCATTGTTAAGAATGTTCTGTTATACGTCCGTGCTACATCGTTTCGCAAAATTAATGTCGCTCGTTTCCAATCGCAAAAGTATGTGTCATCAAAAGAAAAAAAATAAGGGGAATAATATATAGTAAATATAATTTTTAATCAAACAAATTATATAAATTGAAACAATGAACGTTGACAAAGAAATTGACGTGTGGCTATAATCTAAGGACAGAATAAACATCAAAGATTATACAGATTCAAAAAGCGACCGGAATTTGAAAGAAACCGTGATACTGTGGTCTGCTGAACACACAAGTCGCGTTACGTCTTGGAAAGTTTTCCTCGGGTGTCTTTGAACGCGACATGGCCTCGATGTCCGGATGCTGTGGCAGGCGTTTGACCTTTTAACAAGCTGTAAACATACTCAGTGTCTTTCATGTCAATTCACGTATACACCGCACTCGTGAATGGGGCGTGGAACACGGTAATCGCTTAATCCCTCCCGAATTATGTTGAATCAACAGTTGTTCGGTCGAAGGTTGTCGTCCAACAGAGAGATCAAAGATCTTGCCAAAAGCGTCCCTGTCCCCATCCACCGACCTCTTTACTTGGCCGTGGTCCACTGTCTTTGTTTTCGAATCCGGCCTATGTAATGCAGGATGGCTACGTATCAACAGTTCTTTTCAGAAAGTTCTTTAATCGCAGCCATTTATACTCTCGTAGCATTGCATGGACATCTTTTGTTGTTGGATTATCCGAATACGGACCAATCCAGTGAGTGCAGCTGTGATCTGACGCACGCACGCACGCACGCACGCACGCACGCACGCACGCACGCACGCACGCACGCACGCACGCACGCACGCACGCACGCACGCACGCACGCACGCACGCACGCACGCACGCACGCACGCACGCACGCACGCAAGCACGTCTCTTTCATCACACCAACATTCTCAGATATTCAATAGATGTCAACGTTACCACATATTCGGGCGGGGAATGCCCATCCCCCGGTCTCGCTTTCCCGTTTTTGGGACGCGAAGTTTCCCGCTTTTTGTTTGTATTTTTCATAAACAAATGTTTGCGACAGCGCGGTTGTGTGGTGCTCGCCTTATGACAAGGAGGATTGGGCACACACTTCCACTGAATGACACTTATGTATAATACTTCAACTAGCCAAGGACGGTCTTAGATTGTACCCGGTCTCAGATGATTAAACATGCACAGAACCTTCAGTGTGACTATTGGTACGCGGTAAACGGTACACAAATTATAATAAATAGAATAAAAGACAAGCGTGGAAATCATCTGGCCAGTGGCGTATTTGGGGTGGGGCAATGGACCCTTATTTTTCGCATGCAGCCTGTTGCGCCATTACATTATAGAACTGTAAACTAATCAGTGACTAAGCTTGCCCCCTTGCAGCATCACTTATTGTGAGGCTCTAAAACAACATCACAACGGCAGCTAAGACCATTGACGTTGTGGTTTTAGTAGGCTGCTTTACTCAGTGAAACTGTACTTCTCCTCTAGACGTTGTAGGTAATTAGCTATTACTAATATTACATGTAATGTGACTAATATGTTTTGTTCACTCAGTGGAACTGTAGTCATCCTCCACACATTTTAAATATATATATATATATATATATATATATATATATATATATATATATATATATATATATATATACATACATATATATATATATATATATATATATATATATATATACATATATATATATATATATACATATATAGATATATATATATATATATATATATATATATATATATATATATATATATATATATATATATATATATATATATATATATATAATATATATATATATATCTAGAAGCAATGTGAGACTCAGTGGCTTTGCGGTTAGAGCGCCGGACTCTCGCTCGGGTTTGAGTCCAGCTGCTGTCTTTTCGGCAATTTCGTTTACTCCATATTGCATGTGTCTTCCGGTAGATATACTAAAATCCGTTGGTCCATTGTACCTGGTGTTTATGTCAGGGGAAGTAAAACATCACACACAGGGAAATAAAAAAACATGCCCAGGACTCACCAACTGTGGAGAAGGGGAACTCTATATACACAGGGCTGTTTAGAGTACATATATAATTGTTGCATATTTGGGAGTTATACCGTAACGTGCTGCCACCTACTGGCTAGTGTCGAGTAATGAACACTATTTTTCACAGATTATTCGTTGAATTTCGTTCATAGACCATTACGTCTACACTGCTGTCTGGTTACCATTTGATAATGAACAAGGCTTGTGCCTTAGTCTACCCGCTTGTTAAGTACACGTCCCTCGACTCCATCGAGTGATGGTAGTCGTTTCTACATCGTCCACGATCGAAGCGATTTCCGTTCGAGCGATGCGTTTCTTTTTAGTCGGCACTACTTCCGTTGATACCGAGCATTGACTTCCGGTGACGAGCGATGGCGTCTTCTTCGAGGTCGCAACTTCCGACCGAGGAGGATACCTGCTACGATCATCGGACGACTTCGGTGTTCACTTCTAGTGTCGTTCACGCTGCACAAAAATCTCCTTCGGTCTTTCGTTTGCCGTCTGGATGTAGGTACTAACGTCTGATGTGGATAATCCCAGTGCATCCTGACGTTTTGTGTCACGCCGCGGATAACGGCTTCGAATCCAGTGGAACTCCTCGTGTAACGACTGCCGTAATCGGAACACGTATCGAAGGGCGAGTTCGTATTTACTATATATAATTTAGCAGGATATCAAGAAACTTCATTTGTTGTTGAATTACCAGATTAATAGTTTATAACTTATTGTAGCCAATTCCTGTCGATGGGTGTTTTGTTTTATTAGTTTCTGTCTGCTGGTGTATTTCACTTATGTTGTTAATTACTTATTAAACGGGATTATAAGTAAACTGTCAATCGTTTATTCTTGTTTCTTTTGCTTATCAATATGTCTTAACATTCACCAATACATTGGACGTTTGTCACGGCCAATCACTTACCAACCACCAATACATTTTGTCCGGATCTAAAATTGGTCCGGCTAACCTAATTAAGTATCTTTCGGCTAACTGCTATCTAGTACTTGTTCTGTTTGATATTTACTGCTCTGAAAAAAAAAACAGGGGACTACATTTGGTTGCATAACTGGCTGGAAATGTATTCATCCGCCTGTATTCAACAAGGCAAATGAAACAAAAATGGTAACTATTTCTGATCGTGGACCACTGCTTTATTTGGAATTGTGAGATAGTAACATTTTAACACCCACCAAACGGCAGTGCGAAGAAGCAAACATATTATGCCTACTTCGTGATAAATTACACATTTGCGCACATTTTCCCATATAATCTTCGATTGTTCTCTAAAGCACAGCACCCATTTTTTATTATATATAGTATCTTTGATCAAATAACACCCTTGGTCAAGCTATGATCACCAATTGGTACGCATACATTGAATTAAAATAAGTTCGTTCAAAGGTGCAATCGAGTAAGTAAAAATTAAGGTACACAAATATTACGTAGTAGCCAACACACATGCAAAACTATAAAACATACTTGATAATGCAACCAAAATCCGCTTGCTAAAAATGTGTGTTCCAATTTATTGATCAGTGACATACATGTAGGTATGAATTACCTAAACCAAGTAGTGGCATAATCTCCGCGATTAAACTAAAAGAATCGTCGTGATCAGTCAGCATAGACTAAAAACAAACATTTAATATGTGCTGTGTAACGTACGGTTCGGAAAAATTATTATAATAAGTATTCCGGTGATTATCTTAGTAAACATATAAACACAAGATATATGCTGATAAAAAAATTGCAGTACAGTTGTTAGTGGTCGCAAGAAGCGCATCTGCTTTGCTGTGAATTTCATTTTTAAATCATACAATAATCAAATACATGTACAAATAATTATACATTATCTCAACATTTTAGCTGTAATAAAATTACACAATGCAATACGTAATTTCATGTAAAATAAATAATTAAAGGTATAATAGTTACAATGTATGTAACTTGAGACGACACACGTACCTCAGCAAGTGTAACACTCGAAGCAGATATACCATGACTTTGTATTCCAAATAGTGCGAGTTATATCACCCCCCCCCAAAAAAAAAAACCAGGTAAGCAGTAAAAGTAGTTATGAATTTCCACAATACTGGGCAACAAAATAAAGACGTCTAGGTGTCCCTGTAATTTGCAAATGTTGAAATATTAACAAATGTGACTCAAACATTTTGGCCAGAAAGACAAATCCTATATGTTGACAGATATATTGGATTGAATCATCTTATGACAATTCCAATTCAAAGTGTCATTGGCTGTGGCTGCTATGTTACTGTAATTGTGTAAGTGCTGGACAACATTTGTCCTTATTCTGTTGCCCAGTATTGTGAAGTGCACACACATATATTATCAATATGCTCTTATTTTTTTAAAGGTTGCTTTCGAAGGAATCTGAAACACCACAATGATAAGTGAACATGTAAAAACTCTGCACATTGTGATAATTTGATATGAAATGAGTTGGCATAATTATTTTTTTAAATATTAATTATGGATTCGTTCATAATAATTAACATAGGCATACTATTTTATTATGTGTGACGACTGTGACGATTTGTTCCTTTGAATGGATTGACGTTGTATTCTTTCCGAATATTTGATTGACTCGCTCAGTATTCGTCGGCTGACTGATAGTGCAATCAAGCTGCGCCAATACGGGGGTCATCCTGAAATTAAATTGCAATAGATGTAGTGGAATTGCCATTCCCAATAATAGTAAGTGATCGAAGCTTTTTAGAGAATTTAAATGTACGGGGATACAATATATTTACGTCGCATAACTTATTTTGCACAAGTCATACAAGTGATGTATATCATTGGCAAGGCAATATATGTTTATATTCAATTATCCAATTATTAATATTAAATGTAACTATGATGAATATTGAGATAAGAATCATCTTGTAGGGGAAGACAATGCTAGTTGAGCCACTGGATTAGTTAAGCCATCCATGTTTCCATGGAAACTACAGCAGTAACAGTTACTTGGTACCACCCAGTGATTAAACATATCATTAGAACACAATTGAAGCACAGTAGGTGCTATTTGTCACAATTTACATAACATGTAAGTTAAAGTATTTTTTAATAACTTGGTGATTGCGACTAATGTCTTCTGGTGCGTAAGCTATCAATGTACGTAACTAGACTTTATTGTCTGTGCACTTACAAATGGCTTAACCATGCACCAGGAGCAGTCCTGGTAAGTCGAAGTCATTATTGATAATGGAATTACAAATTCATGATAAGTGGTAGTTTCTGAGCTTGAATGTCGGGCTGTCCTTGTCCTGTGTCAACCACAGTAGAAGACGGAATCACAACATCGCTATAAGTGTTTACTATCAGAACGACCATCACTACATCTTTTCCTCCTTGTGCCTCGTGTGTTATTGCCAATACATGACTTACCATATCAGAACTTGTCTCTTGTGTTCCCTTTGTGGAATGTTTTAAGGAGGAAGGATCACCTGAGTCAGATGCATGGCCAGGCTCTAAAACATAAACGTAAACCTACATGAACTGCTGCTTCAACATGTAATTTATTTTAGGACCATTCCACTTGTTTGGTGGAAATATACATGTATGCATCAAACATAACCACATCTCTTTGTTTTAAAGTTTCCAGCATTATATCGCCGCCTTTTTTGTCAGTACATTATTAAAAGTTATGTCAATTTACTAAACAGTTCCTCATATTCAAGCGTGCGGACGTTTGTAGATGGTTATATGTAATATATTTTCTCTCCTTTCTTTTTTGCTAAAATGTAGATATAGTAATTACTTTTGATGGAACAAAACTAGGTATAATATACTTCCAGGACAGACACCAATGGAGACGTATGGTTAACACATATCTTGGGACCCGTCTACTGGACGACTAAATGATGGTTATGTCTCGATTTGGTAAGATACCTAAGTTTTGATTATTTAAACTGTTCGTACTAACCGCGAACTTCAATGTTTCCCATTGCTGCCTGCTGCTGTAGGGATGGTACAACGTCTTTGATGTTGTTCAACGTGGTTTCGATGTTCTGCAAGTGAGATGCATTCTTCTGCAGCAGAGTTGTGTTCTCTTCAACTTTCTCTCTCAGTTGAGATGTACTCTTCTTGTTCTCTTCTATTTTGTCGTGTAGCTCGTTTGTATTTTCCGCCATCTGATTCCTTAAGTCAATTGTGCTTTCACTGATTTGTTTCTTCAATTCATCAATTGCATCACCGTTAAGTTGGACGCGTACTGAAAGTAATTTTTTAACAGTATATTATCTGTTATCACGTTCAACTGTGTTATGGTATTTAACATTATTTTTAAGCTTATAAACAGCTGTCACTTAGAATAATACAACAGAGAAATCTGGCGCACAGATGCGGACTTAGTGTTTTCTGAAATCATGCCTACCTACTGAGAACTGGCACACAGAAACCTTTTTATATAGCATTGCTGAATTCTCTTGATGCGCCATGGAAGTACAAACTGCATTCTCGGGGCTCAACAACAACAGGGCATGCCAATATGACTCGATTCCAGGCGAACTTCTGAAGTTCGCACCTACCAAACTTTCCAGACTCACAGCGGACATGTTCAACAAAGTCTTCGAGAAACACCCCCCCCCCCCTCAGTCGAAGTAGCCACTCGGGTACTGAACTGCAGAACCCCGACAAACAACTAAGCCCGCTGAGCTTAAGACCAGTCGTGCTGGTGTCGAGTCTACGAAAGACGTTATATCTCGTCACAGTGCATCGCATCTCCGACCAGATGAATGATTTTCTTACCCAAACAACCCAAAGCGGATTGCAGACAGTCAACAGCAGATGTGGTATGGGGAAATCGGTGGCTTGCCAACGATGAAAACAAATGATTAAACTTCCCGACTGGAAGTAATCACGTGCTAATCAACATTCTTCTTCATGTTACTAGTCTGATGACGTAGGCTATAAGGACATTCCGTTATAACATGTACCTAATATTAGGACATTAAACTACATTCCGTTTCCTGAATCGACGTGTGCATATATTCAAACGAAATGTTCCATTTTATTGACATTTCTAGCGACAAAAAAGAAATAAAAAATTTAAATTGTACACGGGCTGCATATTAAAATGTATGCATCGGTTCTGTACTAGTGAAGATGTTATTAACCATAAAATACCTCTTTGTTAGCACTTGTACATTCATCGATGGTCTTTTTCCACAGGTCGAGTTCTTGTTCACGGACATCGGGATCGTTGAATTCCAAGTCGATTGAATGGATCTGGAACGTTGCATGTACATAAAGTTTACAAAGCCGTGTGATACTATGATAACATACCGATCATTCGCTGGTTGTGCTGGAATTGAGTACAACTACGGGGTGTGTAACCCATTGTCCGACGCTATGAACTACGAGAACAACAGAAACACTTTCAATATAAGGTAAAGGTAAGTTCTTATATATCGCGGTATCCAGTCCGTATGACCGCTCAAAGCGCTTTACACTTCACCCCCTGGCAGACCTGTTCATTCCAAGGCCATCTCAACTTCTTTGGGAAGTATTCAGCCACGCTGCAATTGCTGCGCGAAGGTACTGCCAGGTACTCATTCATACAGCTGAGTGAACTGTGCCAAAGGTTCGAGGCGACCGCAGTGGGATTTGAAACCGGGTTCTCTCGATTGAGAGTCCGGCCTTCTAACCGGTATGCTATCACGCCCCATAATGTGGCGAGCACCGTATTGTATCGTATTAATCTCTATTAATGTGTTGTTTGTTGTTGTTCGTTTGTTACACTTCCTAATCAAAATTAAGGTGACCTTCGTTGTACGCAATACATTAACTAGTTTGTTACACCACTTTTAACAGGAAAACACTTCCTTTAGTATTATACTTGCATGTAGCATTAGTCCTTATACGGACATACTTCGAGCTTACAGTTAATCCTTAAGTTAATTCTGCCCTGGATATTTTGACCTGGTTACTCTGAATGGGTTATTCGTTGGTGAATGTATTAAGATATGTATATAAAACAGTTGTAGAAGTAACGCGTTTTATCCCTCTCAGTTCATTGACTGCCTCTTGTGCAGAAGGTTCGTCGACCAGTGTTGTTCGGTCTTGAAGCAATGTCACCATGGCCTCTATTTTTGTCGTCAGCTTATCGTCCGTCACTTTGAAGTTGTGTGAGTGAAATAAGTTGTTTCTTATCATTCTCACCTAAAGATCAAATACAAAGTAATATAGCATGAAGAGGGTATTAGTAAACAAGTCATCATTTTCATTATATGATTAAGAATTCAATAGAGGGTAAGCGACATATTTAACTGCATATCTTATTGAAACGATAACAATCTTGTAGAGATAATCATACACTTGTTCGTGTTAGTAGACGTGGGTACTGTGTGTGTGTGGGGGGGGGGGGTTGTGCGTGTGTGTGGGTTGTATGCATGTGAAATATATATAATTTACATATGGAACAGTTATATTTGTAACGTAGCTATGCCAATATTTATTGAATTCTTTAAACAAGGCAAACAATATCATAATTAAGTCTTATGTGTTCTGCAACAACATTTGTCCTTGCCAAAGACACACGTTGTCATTTCCTGCCTTATAAATGACTTTACCTGTCACCAATATTATCGTGTCTTATGTCACTCCAATTATAAAAAAATAAAAATTATGAGATAACGGGTCATGCATATGTAGTCTATTTATTTACTAAATGATGAGAGAATGCATATGCATATGTAGTCTTACCGTTTTCGCCTTTTGTGTATCTAAGAGCGAATGGAACTCTGTGCAGCTTATCATCAACTGCAGCAGGCCCAGAGCATCTGTCTTGTGAGGATCCACGTTCGATCGGTCTTGCCCAGGCCCCATAAACACCTTTGCAATTTGCCAGCATTCCTTTGGCCATTCATTCACAATTCTGTTTTCCCATCCACACTGATGTGTGTGCAGCTGTGGAGCAATGGCTTCAAGCCACTTGTTGCAAACGTTGTTACCACAGCTGACGGACCAGCTCTTCTTCTTTAGGCGAATATCCTTTGCAACACACCCGGCGTTGCATGTTTTGTTTCCAAGCTTCTCTTTCAGCGTGTTGTGGAATTTCTCAATCACATCTTTGCAGAAGGGTGCCAGTCCCTCAGTAACACATTTCAGCGCCTGACCAAGTTTTACCCAATTAATATACTGCGGTTCCTTGAATCGGTCCATACCAGTCGGTAATGCCATCGTCTAGTTCGCTTCGTGCGCCACGTGTTTTAGTTTATCTGAAAATAATCAATCACAATTGCTACAGAGGGTAATCAATCAAATCAGCAACGGAGGGTAATCAATCATATTCGTAAAGCAGGCTAATCAATCACAATGGTAAAGGAGGGTAATCATTCACAATCGCAACGGAGGGTAATCAGTCATAATCACAACGGAGGGTAATCAACCACAGTAGTATGGGTCCCAGTGAATATGGATAACGTGGGTCCCAGTGAATATGGATAACGTGGGTCCCAGTGAATATGGATAACGTGGGTCCCAGTGAATATGGATAACGTGGGTCCCAGTGAATATGGATAACGTGGGTCCCAGTGAATATGGATAACGTGGGTTTCAGTGAATATGGATAACGTGGGTCCCTGTGAATATGGATAACGTGGGTTTCAGTGAATATGGATAACGTGGGTCGCAGTGAATATGGATAACGTGGGTCCCAGTGAATATGGATAACGTGGGTCCCAGTGAATATGGATAACGTGGGTTTCAGTGAATATGGATAACGTGGGTCCCTGTGAATATGGATAACGTGGGTCCCATTGAATATGGATAACGTGGGTCCCAGTGAATATGGATAACGTGGGTTCCAGTGAATATGGATAACGTGGGTCCCAGTGAATATAGATAACGTGGGTCCCAGTGAATATGGATAACGTGGGTCCCAGTGAATATGGATAACGTGGGTCCCAGTGAATATGGATAACGTGAGTCCCAGTGAATATGGATAACGTGGGTTCCAGTGAATATGGATAACGTGGGTCCCTGTGAATATGGATAACGTGGGTCCCAGTGAATATGGATAACGTGGGTCCACGTGAATATGGAGAATGTGAGTCACAGTGAATATGGAGAATGTGGGTGCCAGTGAATATGGAGAGTGTTGGTCTTAGCTAACATGGAGAATGTGGGTCCCAGTGCGCATGGAGAATGTGGGTCCCATTGAATATGTGATTAGTCACAGTTGGATTCAATTATTAAATGACCTTTACCAACTGTATATGTTCTTGTTCAATTCATATAGCAAACGAGATCAGGGTTCTGCCATTAAGCATCATCAAGGTATAAATACAATTTGGGGTGAACGAAATCGCTTAAACTATGAACGTAAGCGTGACTATTCGAAAACGCCGCTGATATGTAATTGTATACTAAGCAGCGCTGTAGCACACTGTAAAAATCAACCATACATACCCTTGACACATTTACATAACTAGTAATTTTGTTTGACATCTGGCATTGACCTAGCTGATAGTATTCTCCTAGCGGATAAACCGGTAGATGTTGTGTACCGCCGCTGCATAACGCAGTTTGCGACCGTTATCGCGCAAGTGACGGTTTCGTTGCTCACGGCGACTTGTGACCTGGTCACAATGAATCAGCTCAGCGCGCGATCGGCAGCAATTACAACAACGATTTCACAGGTGTTCGTTTTGGACATTTTGGCAGTGGCAAATGTAGGGTCTAGAGGTCTAAATGGTTCAGTGGTGTTAATCACAATTTCTCCCTATCCTAAGCAAGTCTGACTGTACCTTCTCGTGGTGACCCTGTTGTACACAAGTCTCGGGACAAGGGGACGGACACAGAAAGGTCACAAGAGAAAGACTACCCTGACAAAACCCCACTAATTGAACTTGTATTTGTGACATTACTTCCTGGTACCCAATCTACACTGATCCTTTACTAATGTTACCTCATGTCCGCTAGTTCTACCATCTTTCTTGAGTGAGAACAAACATTTCTATCAATATTTTCATACGCATTCAATATCTTGAAAACCTATATTTGATCTTCTCGTAACCTCCTTGTTTCTGGGGTTGTTAAATTCGTCCATGCGTGTGTATATATATATATATATATATATTTATATATATATATATATATATATATATATATATATATATATATATATATATATATATATATATATATATATATATATATATATATATATAATATACAGCCATTTACGAATTTTGCTAATTTACGAGCCCCGCAGGTCTTCCATTTTCCCACCCGCACGTCGTGTACGAGTGGGAAAATTACATTACAAAGCTTTACTAATAAATCATTTCAATAAGTACCAGTGATAAAACAGCAAATAAAAATATTCTCATAAACTGTTGGTACTGGTACATTCATACATACATGTTCATACATGCATACATACATTTATACATACACACATATTACCACGCACGCACGTACACATTCAAGAACATACCCACGTGATAACCTAACCACAAAGAATATGATATGTCACTTTGACGGCAGCGGAATCGGAATACGCAGTAGGAAGACATTTAGCTCGTTTCCCGTCTTCAAAACAACACGAGAACGATGTAGTTACAATTATAGTCATTTAGAAACGTTCACTACTCACCGTAATATTGTACACAGATGTAATCTGCCTCTTGTAATGTTAGAGTATTATTCTATTTAACGAGAAGAGTCCTCAACTTCCCTCTCTCATTTCCATATAACCCAGACTAACAACTGCCAGTGGATATTGAACCAGTTCGTCTTGGCTTTCGTCACGGTTCAGCTCGTCATATCGTCACGGTTCAGCTCGTCATATCGTCACGGTTCAGCTCCTCCTGGTTGACATAAGCGTTTGTTGTTGTCGTTAACTTTTCCTTACGCGCTGTTCTGTGTTTCAATGTATCTACCTATGTAATATGTCCATAAAACGGCTGAAGGTGTATTATACTTGATCTATTGGCAGAACGGTTCATTTAACACAAACATAATTGCTATGTGAAATATCCAACGACGTTTTTCTTAATTACGCGAAAGCTATTAGAGCCTAATACTCACATTCCTATTCATATCGTTATAAAGTATATTTCTCTACGCAGACAATTTGGAGTGAACGAAATCGCTCAGGCTATTAACGTAAGCGTGAGTATTCGAACGCCGATAAAATGTAGCAGTGTAGTGAGCAGTAACTCGTAATTTTGCTTGTACTCCCGGCATTGATTTAGTTGGCAGTATTCGAGTTTTTGTACCACCAGCGGCATAACGCAGTTTGCGATCGTTATCGACGGTTTCGTTGCCCACGGCGACTTGTTACCTGGTCTACACTCACATACTTTCAAGGCTAGATATTTCGCTTTGACGGCAGCGGAATCGCAATACCCAGTTTCCTGACAAAATGCTGACTGCAATAAACAATTAAGAGAGCTGTTACAGGTTGACATTTAGTTAGTTTTCCATGTTTGATACAACAGGAGAACGATGTATTTACAATTACAGCTATTCAGAAATGTTCATTACTCACCACAACAGTATTCACATATGCAATCTGTCTCCTGTAACGTTAGGATAGTATTGTGTTTTGCACGAAACGTCCCTCTCGCATTTCCACGTAGCTTGAAATAGTTCCTCGTCACCGCTCGCCACGGGTATTCATCGAAGTTCAGCTCCCCCTGTCGTCACGGTTCAGCTCCTCCTGGTTGACATAGGCGCTTGCTGTTGTTGTTAGCTGTTTCGTACGCGCTGTTCTGTTTTTCAATGTATCTACCGATGTATTCTATACATAAGACGGCTGAAAGCGTACAATACTTGAGCAAGTGGCGGACCAGTTCATTTATCACAAGCACAATTGCTGTGTGAAATATTCAACAACTTTCTACTTATTACGCGGAAGCTATTAGAGCCTAACACACGCATTCTCATCCGTATGGCTACGCAGTACTTTCATTAAACACGTACAATTTGGGGTAAACGAAATCGCTTAGGCTATAAACGTAGGCGTGAATATTCGAACGTCGCTGAAATGTAGCCGTATACAGAGCGGCGTTTTAGCACATTTGTGGTGGCCCACTGTCGAAACCAGTCATACATGCCTTTGACAAATTTATGTAACTCATAATTTTGCTTGTACTTCTGGCAGTGATTTAACTGATATTATTCGCTTAGCGGATAAAGCAGCAGATGTTGTGTACCACCAGCGGCATAATGCAGTAATCAGATCAATACTTGTATAAGCTGTGATTATTACGAGTTGTTGTTATAACAGTAGCCACTTAGAAACGTATACGAGATCAACTGGTACACACGGTCAATGGTTCACGACAGTGCTGTTGTCTTGTCTTGGTGACATGGGTTGCGGTAGGGTAATGCGGTGTGGTGGTTACAACGCCGATCAACTGGTACACACGGTCAATGGTTCACGACAGTGCTGTTGTCTTGTCTTGGTGACATGGGATGCGGTAGCGTAATGCGGCGTGGTGGTTACAACGCCGATCAACTGGTACACACGGTCAATGGTTCACGACAGTGCTGTTGTCTTGTCTTGGTGACATGGGTTGCGGTAGCGTAATGCGGTGTGGTGGTTACAACGCCGATCAACTGGTACACACGGTCAATGGTTCACGACAGTGCTGTTGTCTTGTCTTGGTGACATGGGATGCGGTAGCGTAATGCGGTGTGGTGGTTACAACGCCGATCAACTGGTACACACGGTCAATGGTTCACTGGTACACACGATGTCTTGTTGTCGTGACATGGGTTGCGGTAGCGTAGTACGGTGTGGCGGTTACAACGCCGATCAACTGGTACACATGGTCAATGGTTCACGACAGTGCTGTTGTCTTGTCTTGGTGACATGGGTTGCGGTAGCGTAATGCGGTGTGGTGGTTACAACGCCGATCAACTGGTACACACGGTCAATTGTTCACGACAGTGCTGTTGTCTTGTCTTGGTGACATGGGTTGCGGTAGCGTAATGCGGTGTGGTGGTTACAACGCCGATCAACTGGTACACACGGTCAATGGTTCACGACAGTGCTGTTGTCTTGTCTTGGTGACATGGGATGCGGTAGCGTAATGCGGTGTGGTGGTTACAACGCCGATCAACTGGTACACACGGTCAATGGTTCACGACAGTGCTGTTGTCTTGTCTTGGTGACATGGGTTGCGGTAGCGTAATGCGGCGTGGTGGTTACAACGCCGATCAACTGGTACACACGGTCAATGGTTCACGACAGTGCTGTTGTCTTGTCTTGGTGACATGGGATGCGGTAGCGTAATGCGGCGTGGTGGTTACAACGCCGATCAACTGGTACACACGGTCAATGGTTCACGACAGTGCTGTTGTCTTGTCTTGGTGACATGGGATGCGGTAGCGTAATGCGGCGTGGTGGTTACAACGCCGGACTCTCAATGGCGATAATCCAATTTCAAATCCACGTGCTAAGCTTGGGCAATTTTATTCACTCCGCGTTGCCTCAATTCACTCAGCTGCATACAAGAGTACCTGCATATATGAGCACAATGCAACATGGGTCTCGCCAGATAGGAAATATAGAATCAGATCGACCACGTAACCATTGGCAGGAAATGAAGAAGCATTCTGGACACCCGTGTGAAGAAAGAAACATATGTGGCATCAGGCCAACATCTGATACTAGGGACTTTCAGAATTAAGCTGAATAAATACAATTGAAGACATGGCAGAAGACCATATATACACTCTGTGTGCCACAGTACAAGAAACCTGGAAGGAAACATGCAAAGAAGTTACAATCAAAAGGGAGATAAAACGCAAGGTGCGGGTGACAGCAGCGACATGGACATTGATCAAAGAAAGGAAGCAAATGAAACAAATGGTCATTGGATGTACCAAACAAAGTACTGTTAACATAACAAAACTGTTCAGAAGAGGGCAAGAAAAGACAAGCAAAACTATACTAATGACCTAGCAACACAAGCTGAAATGACAGCATACAGAAAAGACGTGAAGGAACTGTATGATTTAACAATATACTATTAATTCTTCAAAACCAGTGAAAAAAGAAGGACGTATCTTAAACAAAGAAGTTGAGTAACGATCAAGATGGAAAAAATACTTCAATGTAATTCTGAACAAATAGCCACCAGTAAAAAGACCAGACAAACTAATAGCAGAAATGTTATTAAATGTTAACACAAACCGACCTTCAAAGGCTGAAATAAGGAGACCACCGAAGATGTCAGAACTGAAAGAAACCAGGACCTGACGGCCTACCACCAGAAGCTCTGAAGGCAGACCCAATAACAACAACATATACGATGCATCACCTATTTCTGAACATATAGGCGCACAGGAATGCCAGATATGCGAAACCTACGTGCTACGATATTTAAACGTTCTCTCCCTCTCCCCCTCCCCCTTCCCCCCTCCCTCCCTCCCTCCCCCTTGGTGGGTCCTTGTGCAACACGCTGGAGTCGATGCATCGGTTGTATACAATATCTTTGTCACCCAAGCCAAGTCTAATAGGTGTCGTTTGAAGTTGTTGGAATTGCGCGAGCGTTTAGTGGGTTTGGAGATCGTTTTCACCTCTTTCAAATAGTCCTGTTTTTTCTAAAAGAAATGCTTGGTTTAATATCACAAGCTACTGTAGAAACATCACTGCCATCAAATACTGTATGGCTAATGGTCGTATTACCCAGAACACGTTTTCGTCATTGATGGAATATTCGCTATCCTGGTAGCATTACTACCGACATTCAACACACTTGGGTAGGCTGACGACCACCGGCACCTACCCCTCACTACGGCACACAACCAGTGCATTTCAGCGCCTAGCCTGAGTGACACAGGCATCAAACTATTTCTACAGGCACATTTGTTTGTCTGTGCTAAGAGTATAAGAGGCAAAATCCAAAGTGGCTGCACAAAACTACCTATGCTATATATAACTATGCACACTGCTCATCCTCTGGGTTGCCGACATATAGACATATCCCGGACACAGACAGGTGAAGTTGCCATGTCAAGTATGTAATATGGCAGTCAGATAGAACCACAAAGGCGATGCTTGTGACCACTGCTCAGTTTGACAACACATCGCTTATATCAACATGACATCGCAATATTACAACATACATATAAATAACTCTAGCGTAGCGCAACATGGTTCTGCGACAAGTGTGATAAACCAAACCACTGATCGAGTCTGTTTGTATCTGCCCCGGCTGACTATTCAACATTTACAGTTCCATGTTGATGATGCATCCTCAGGGAATTGACCACATCGTCTACCATAACTTCTCCTCACGTGTGGCCAACGACAAAACATCAACTATGCCAAAAGGACGAACGTCGACTCAAAACACATTAAGATACTCAATATGAACTGCCAGAGCATAACGCACAAGAAGGACGAACTGGTAACAATAATCGAAGCAACCGACCCAGACATAATAATGTGCAAAGAAATGTGGCCGCGTCACAACATCCACAATAATTATTTACAATAATAATAATTTCTATTATTATAAGCATTTAGAAATTCTATATCAGTCACACGGCAACTGAGTAATGGCAGCAGAACTGACGTCATATCTGGGTGTGATCATAGTCCTGTGTTTCTGTATTTGTTTGCGGTAAACGACGCTGTGAGGCCCATGGTGTACCTACCACTGATCATTATAATTGATAAATAATTATTTATAGACATGAATGGCTCTTAGTGCCAGTTCACAAGGTGCAACGGAATCCGCTATCGTCATTGCAACGTCACTCAAACGATATGGGAACAAAGACGCCATTATTATCTTCGACATCGCGGCGCGCAGTTCACGATGCTGCCGATACCGTCGCAGAGCACGTTGTCCGCGGTTTCGTTGCCGACGGCTAAGGGGTCGTCGCATATGTTCTTAAAGTAAAAAACGCACGGTGTTTAGTATTGGTTCACCCCCAAATACGTGGTGTGGCACATAAGATAACGCGCATATTGACACTAAAAAAAACATTAATTTATCATGCAAAACTACCAAACCACCACACACCCATACGTAATGCTTTGCGGTTTTCGGACTTCGAGAATTTAAGCGACTACGCCCGACAACATCAACCAGTCTCCATATCCACTAGGACCTACACTCTTTATATTCACTAGCATCTACACTCTCTCTATTCACTAGGACCTACACTCTTCATATTAACTGGGACCAACACTGGGACCATATTCATTGAGACCCACTCTCTCCGTATTCACTGTGACCCACTCTCTCCATATTCACAGTGACCCACTCTCTCCACGTTCACTGTGACACACTCTCTCCATATACACAGTGACCCACTCTCTCCACGTTCACTGTGACCCACTCTCTCCATATTCACAGTGACCCACTCTCTCCACGTTCACTGTGACACACTCTCTCCATATACACAGTGACCCACTCTCTCCACGTTCACTGTGACACACTCTCTCCATATTCACTGTGACCCACATTCTCCATATTCACTGGAACCCACATTTTCCATGTCTACTAGGACCTACACTCTCTATATTCACTAGGACATATACTCTCCATACTATTATTAACTGGAATCCGCACTTTAGATATTTTTTGGGACTCATACTGTCCAAACTCACAAAGACCCACACCCTCCCCCTCTCTATACTGGCTCCCCCATACACTCTCCATATTCACTGGAGCCGGCACTCTGTATATTCACTGTGATCTATTCTCTGTGACCCATATTCACCGGGACCCACAGTCTCCATATTAACTGGGGACCACACTCTCCATATTCACTAGGACAGACATTCTCCATATTTACAGTGACCCACTCTCACGATATTCATTGTGACCCATATTCTCCGTATTCACTGGGACCCACATTCTCCATATTCACTAGAACCCACTCTCCATATTCATTGGGACCCACATTCTCCATATTCATTGGGACCCACATTCTCCATATTAATAGAACCCACATTATCTATATTCACTGGATTACACTCTCTTCATATTCGCCGTGAACCACTCTCTCCATACTCACTAGGACCTACACTCTCCATGTTCACTGCGACCCACTCTCTCCATATTGATTATGACACACATTCTCCATATTCACTGGGACCCACAAACTCCATATTCACTTAGACCCACGTTCTCGATATTCACTGGGACCCACGTTTTCCAGATTCATTGGGGCCCACCCTCTCAATATTCACTAGGACCCACATTCTCCATATTCCCTGGGGCTACACTCTCCATATTTACCAGAACTCGCACTCTCCATGTTCACCGGGACCCACATTCTTCATATTCACTAGGACTTGCTCTCCATATTTACTAGAACCCACTCTCCATATCCACTGGGACCCACTCTCTCCATATTCACTGGGGCCCACACTCTCCACATTCACTGGGTCCCACTCTCTCCATATTCGCTGGGACCCACACTCTCGCTATTCATTTGGACCCACATTCTCCACAATAACTAGGATCTACACTCTCCATATCTACCACTACCGATTCTCCATATTCTCCAGGACCCACACTCTCCACATTCACTGGGACCCACTCTCTCCATATTCGCTGGGACCCACACTCTCGCTATTCATTTGGACCCACATTCTCCACATTAACTATGATCTACACTCTCCATATCTACCACTACCGATTCTCCATATTCTCCAAGACCCACACTCTACATATTCACTGGGACCCACTCTCCATATTCATTGTTAGCCACTATCCATGGGGGGTGGTTCAACAATCTATTATAATTTGTATCCAAACTGCATATTCAGTACAATGCTGTTCACATTAAAGGTCTTCCGGCTCTGTTTTCTGTTGCCCTCGATCCGCGACCACCTATAGTTTCCGACACAACGTTTTTTCGTCTACACCATTTCGCTAACTAGTATTGCCACCTGCTTGAATAACTCGTCACTGACACTTTATGAATATACACAGAGTGGTGCACTTTTGCAAAATCATACGGTTCTGTCATTTCAAATGTACAAAGGAGATATTTCTTTTCTACTTGGGATACACCATTGTTTCATTAACGAATGTAGATTAATGTATTTGTTTTCATTTAGTGTTAGTAGAGATAAAAAGAGTGTGGCTTCAAACAATGTAAATGGTCAATTTTGGGAGTACACACATGATATAAGATATAAATTCAATTAACTTGATTTAAATCAACAAACCTGGCTTCCAACAAGGTAAGAGTGGTGCGCATTACTTTGTATTATGCATGTTTTGCAGGAACATTCGGGCTTTCTATGTACGCTGCTGGCAAAGATGATGAAGAAGTTTCTGCACAACGAACCTGTTCTGAAGAACCTTGGAATCCTCTGTCCAACAGAGAAGCTCGTTCACACAGCTGAGTCAGGTAAGTGTGGCGTATTTATATCATATGTATTGGTCAGGCTACTGTGCGTTTCTTTTTCTGGTAGGTAATATCAACGAAAATAATCATTTGGGAAAATAATTTAGTTTATTTGCAGACAAGATGTGTCCACAAAAACTGTGTAACAGGAGTAGCAAAGGGCGACCAGCGTGCCAGTATTAATATTCATTATGGTTTTCAGTGTGTCGTCGTGCTGCCAAGCTGCCCCCCTCACCTGGTGGCAGAGGATCAACACGATGCACTTTCGCTGGAGTTCAGCGCGTACCAGCTAGATGACGATGACCAAAGCCTACCAGACAACACCCATGATGGCTCTCCGTCGTGACGCCAGTGCCATGGCGAGGTTTGCTATCATCGCGAAGGTAACATTTTCTGCGCGCGCTATTCGTGAGTATGTCGTCTGTGATTCACACACTTACAAATAATGGGCACTCCCTCCGATTTTGCGATCGCCAGGTAGCGGCACGTGGTACAGTTTCGAAATAAAAAAAGAACGCCATCAATATACTATTCATTGTGAACTGAGGCAGTAAGAGTACCAAACCGGTCAGAAATATTTTTTATTTTAGTACATATACGTGTTATATTGTCTACGCACTTTGAGGCAATCATTTGATAACGTGCGTTTTCATCTTCCATTTTGTTTTGCCATGTACAACCTCGTTGGTATAACCTGCTCGCTTCGTCAGCTTCGCCGGAGTGGCGTTCGCTATAAAAAAGCACAATGATATTAGTTAAGTATCAAAACAGTCTTGCTGTGGTTTGAAACCTTGGCGGGCCTAAGTGTCGTCACCACTTGTGAAACAGGCCGTGTACCGGATCAAATTATATGTAATTGTGGCGCCACCTAGTGGACATTGATAATACGTGTGGCGTCATTTGCAAGCGGTTGGAATGGGCGGATGTTTGTATGCACCGTGTAGGGTGATTAAGGGAGTTGTGGGTTGACGGCGAAATAAATAGGTAAATGTACAGGTTTTAAAGAATATGTGTATGCTTCTCTTAATTACACCCTTGCTACTGTTTTATAATAACCATTCTAGTATGATCAATAAATAATTTTGTTGCGTAAAAAATAGGCCTTTCCCTTTCAAATGCATAGGCCCTATAATATAAAGTATATGTAGATAGTTACTTGAGTGTTTTGTGATCAACTTTGCTTCCTGATTTCTTCTTGTGATTTTACGAAGACAATTTGGTGATTATAATAATAAAAATAATGCAAGTGCTCAAAACAACATACTGCCCTGTAGCGTTCAACGTTGGATTATATGCCTATATATGTCTCAAAAAACATATTTGCCTCATTTGTCTTCGAAAAAGCTAAATATAAAAATGTAGCAGATTATTATGAGTAATATAACTGAGTCTGCTGAGTTACTGCATTGACTACACGCACGTCCGTATGCCGTATGGGCGTATTTCCTGCCGCTCCCGAATCAACTATTGCGATGCAACTTTGCCTGCGAATGAGCATTTCTTGGTCACCTCCCTACGAGACAGCATGTTGACCAGGAACACGATTTATCGTTCACATATTATTCGTTCATAGATTATGATGTCTACAATGCTGTCTAATTCTCATTTGAGAATGAACATGGCTTGTTCCTTGGTCTACCAGCTTGTGGTGTGCACGCCCGACGCGCCCATCGAGTGATGATACCCGTTTCTACATGGTCCACGATCGAAACGATTTCCGTTCAAGCGATGCATTCCGAAAGGTGAGTTCGTATTTAGCGGGTTATCAAGAGACTCGATCATTTAAATCTAAAATTGGTCCAGCTGACCTAATTATGTATCTTTCGGCTAACTAGTACTTATTCTGTTTGATATTTACTGCTCTGAAGAAAAAAACAGGGGACTATGTTTGGCTGTCATAACTGGCTGGAAATGTATTCATCCACCTGTATTCAACAAGGCAAATAAGAAAAAAAGATAACTATTTCTGATCGTGAACTACAGCTTTATTTGGAATTGCGAGATAATAACATTTCAACACACACGTAACTACAATTGTGATGAAAGAAAAACATTAACGGATGCCTACTTTGTGATAAATGTTAATTACCTATTTGCACACATTTCTCCATCAAATCTTCGATTGTTCTCTAAAGTGCAACGCCCATTGTTTATATATATATATAGTATCCTTGATCAAATGACACCCTTGGTCAAGCTATGATCACCAATTGGTACGCATACATTGAATCAGAACAAGTTCGTTCAAAGTAATCGAGTAAGTAAAAATGAAGGTACACAAATATTACGTAGTAGCCAACACACTTGCAAAACTATAGAATATACCTGGAAGTGATAATGTTCCCAACACACGATTGCTATAAATGTATGTTCTAAATTATTTATCAGTGACATACATGTAGGTATGAAGCACCTTAACCAAATAGTGGCATAATCTCCTCGATTAATAGAATCCTCGGCAATCAGTCAACATAGATTAAAAACCAAACATTTAAAATGTGCTAGGTAACATATGTTTCGTTAAAAGTATTCCTGTGATTATTTTAGTAAACATAAACAAAATATATATGCTGATAAAAAAATTGCAATAGATTTCATTTTTAAATCATACAGTAATCAAATCCATGTACAGATAGTTATACATTATCTCAACATTTTAGCTGTAATAGTATTACACATTGCAATATGAAATTTCATTTAAAACAAATAATGAAAGATATAGTAGTTACAATATATGTAACTTGAGACCACACACGTACCGCAGCAAGTGCAACACTCGAAGCAGATATACCGTGACTTTATATTCCAAATAGTGCGAGTTATATCCCCCCAAAAAAAAAACAACCAGGTAAGCAGTAAAAGTAGTTATACATTTTTCTGACATGTGCACTTCCACAATACTGGGCAACAAAATAAAGACGTCTAGGTGTCCCTGTAACTTGCAAATGTTGAAATATAAAAAATGTGACTCAAACATTTTGGCCAGAAAGACAAATCCTATATGTTGACAGATCTATTGGATTAAATCATCTTATGACAATTCCAATTCAAGGTGTCATTGGCTGTGGCTGCTATGTTACTGTAATTGTGTAAGTGATGGACACCATTTGTCCTTATTCTGTTGCTCAGTATTGTGAAGTGCACACATACATTATCAATATGCTGTTATTTTTTTAAAGGTTGCTTTCGAAGGAATCTGAAACACCACAATGATAAGTTAACATGTGAAAACTGCACATTTTCTACGAACCACCTTGCCATGTCTTATATAATTTCTATGGACAAAGTCCATATTCCAATGGAATGTTTTCGCTGTGGTTAAGTGAAAAGGTTTGACAGGAAGTAGGACTAAACGTATTTTTGTCCCGGTGAACAGCAGTACACAATATATACATTGTGATAATTTGAAGAAATGAAATGAGTTGGCATAATTATTTTTTTAATATTAATTATTGATTCGTTTATAATAATTAGCATAGGCATACTATAATGTTATGTGTGACGACTGTGACTATTTGTTCCTTTGAATGGATTGACGCTTGTTGTATTCTTTCCGAATATTTGATTGTCTCGCTCAGTATTCGTCGGCTGACTGATAGTGCAATCAAGCTACGCCAATACGCGGGTCATCCTGAAACAAATTGCAATATATATAGTGGGACACTGCCATTCACAATTATGATAAGTGGTCGAAACTTTTTCGAGCATTTAGATATAGTGGATACAATGTATTTAGGTCGAATAAAGTATTTGCTTTGTAGAAGTCATGCAATTGATGTATCTCATTGGCAAACTAATACATGTTTATATTCAGTTATCCCATTATCAATATTAAATTTAACTATGATGAATATTGAGGTAAGAATCATCTTGTAGGGGAAGACAATACTAGTTGAGCCACTGGTTTAGTTGAGCCACCCATGTTTCCATGGAAACTACAGCAGCAACAGTTGCTTGGTACCACCCAGTGATTAAACATGTCATTAGAACACAGTTGACGTACAGTAGGTGCTGTTTGTCACAATTTACATAATATGTAAGTTTAAAGAATGTTTTCATAACTTTTGGTTATTGCGATTAATGTCTGCTGGTGCGTAAGTTATTAATGTATGTAACTAGACTTTATTGTCTGTGCACTTACCAATGGTTTACTATGCACCAGGAGGAGCTTACATTGCCGTCCTGGTAACTCGAAGTCATTATTGATAATGGAATTACAAATTCATGATAAGTGGTAGTATCTGAGCGTGAATTTCGGGCTGTCATTGTCCTGTGTCAACCACAGTAGTAGATGGAATCACAACATCGCTATAAGTGTTTACTATCAGAAGGACCATCACTACATCTTTTCCTCCTTGTGCCTCGTGTGTTATTGCCAATACATGACTTACCATATCAGAACTTGTCTCTTGTGTTCCCTTTGTGGAATGTTTTAAGGAGGAAGGATCACCTGAGTCAGATGCATGGCCAGGCTCTAAAACATAGATGTAAATCTGTAGGAACTGCTACTTCAACAGTTCATTTATTTCAGGAACATTAGCCTTGTTTGATGGAAACATACATGTACCTATCAAACACAACCACATCTCTTAATTTTATGGTTTCCATCATTATGTTGCCGTTTTGTTTGTCAGTACATTATTAAAAGGTATGTTTATTTATTAAGTAGTTCCTCATATTCACGCTTGCGGACGCTTGTAGATGATTATATGTAATATATTTTCCCTATGTTATAGATCAAGTAAGATACGTTAGTTTGTTTCGGAACAATGGATTATTTGAATTGTTCGTTCTAACCGTGAACATATGTGTGTTCCATTACTGTCTGCTGTTGTAGGAAAGATACAGCGTCCTTGATTTTGTTCAACGTGTCTTCGATGTTCTGCAAGTGAGATGTATTCTTCTTCAGCAGAGCTGTATTCTTTTCAATGTTGTCGCTCAGTTGAGATGAACTCTTCTTGTTCACTTCTATTCTCTCGTGCAGTTCCTTTGTATTTTCAGTCATCTGATTCCTTATGTCACTTATGCTTTCAACGATTTTCTGTAAGTCAGATGTATTCTTCTTCAGCACAGTTGTATTCTTTTCAACGTTTTCTCTCAGTTGAGATGAATTCTTCTTGTTCACTTCTATTCTGTCGTGTAGTTCCTTTGTATATCCCGTCATCTGATTCCTCATGTCATTTGTGCTTTCAGTGATTTCCATGCTCAGTTTCTTCAATTCGTCAATTGCATCACCGTTAACTTGGACGCGTTCTGAAAGTAATGTTTTTAACAGTATATTATATGTTATCACGGTCAACTGTGTTATGGTTTTTAAAGTTATTTATATGTTTATAAACAGCTGCCACTTAGAATAATACAACAAAGAAATATGGCTCACAGATGCGGACTTAGTGTTTCCTGAAATCGTGCTTACCTACTGAGAACTGGCATATAAAACCTTTTTATATAGCATTACGATTTTTATATAGCATAACGATTTTCTGCAATTCTTCAATTGCATCACCGTTGAGTCGGACACTTACTGAAATTACATTTGTTTTCAACGGTATATTATCTGTGATCACGTTCAACTATGTAATGGTATTTAAACACATTTATACGTTTATAAACAGCTGTCACTTAGAACAGGGCAGCAGAGAAATCGTGTCCAAGGCTCAAATATGGAGATTTATTAGTGCTCTCTGAAATCGTGCATATCTAGTGAGAGCTGGCACAATAAAACCTGTTGATGTAACGTTACTGAATTCACTTGATGCGCCAATTACTACCAATGAAGTACAGACTGCATTCTCGAGGCTCAACAACAACAGGGCATTCGAACATGACTCGATGCAAGGCGAACGTCTGAAGTACGCACCTACCGAACTTTCCAGACTTACCGCCGACATGTTCAACGAAGTCTTCGAGAAACATCTCCCAGTCAATGTAGGCACTGGGGTATTGAAAACACTGCAGAACACCGACAAACGGCAAGGCCCGATGAAGAGCTAAAGACCAATCGTGCTGCTGACGAGTTTACGAAAGACGTTAGATCTCGTCACACTACATCGGATCTCCGACCAGGTGAATGACTTTCTTACGTCAACCCAAAGCAAATTACAACAACAGATGTGGAGTTGGACATCGGTAGCTTGTTGCATCGATGCAAGTAAGTGATCAAAACACTGACTTATCACGCGCGTTCAATACAACTCGCATAAATAAACTCTTTTTGCATACCTAGTCTATCAGCCTTAAAGAGAGGGTTGATTCGTACTCGGAAGAAGAAAAAAAAGCATTCGTTCCTCAGAATAGACGTCTTCTATTGTCGGAGACGAAAACCACTGTCAGGGTTGAAGCCGCATTGTCTGCCATATTCAACTCGACAGTCGGCACTCCACAAGGGGACCCGTTGTCGGCGGTACTCCGCATCTTGTATCAATTCCTCCTAACACTACGCGAAGCCTTCCAAGCCGACAGCCAGCCGACCACAACCTACCCGGCGAGGCAATGTACGCAGACGACGCCGACTTCATCTCAACTGACCCTGACTACATAATATATCTACTAATCCAGTAGTACCG